>CAUYQG010042316.1:0-18320 GCA_963574415.1 Tarsius wallacei
GACCCGCCTGGGCAAGCGAGACCTCATCTCTACAATAAATCAAAAAATCAGCCAGGCGTGGTAGCGTGTGCCTGTAGTTCCAGCTACTTGGAAGGCTGAGGCGGAAGGATCGCCAGAGCCCAGCAGGTCGAGGCTGCGGTGACCGGGAGCGGCCACTGCACTCCAGCCTGGGCCACAGAGTGAGACTCCAACTCAAAAAAAAAAAAAAAAAAAAAGAGCCGGACTTTAAGGGCTATTCTACCAGGGACAGGGGTCCCAGGCTGCTGTCGAGTTCTTCCTGGGAAGGTTTCAGTGGGTATGGGAACTTGGAGAGTGTGGTGTCTATGGCATTGTCCCAGTGGCTCTTCTCAGAAGCAGGAGGAGGCAGGGAACAGGAGACCCAGTTCCACCTGCACTGTTTTTCTGGGGGCCCCCTGCTTCATGACCACTCTAGCGGACAGTTTGGCAGCATTTTCTTTTCTTCCTTCATTCTGTGTCCTTCCTGGGAGACATTTCTAGCTTTTAGCTCATGAGCAGAGTGGAGAAAAATGCCTCCTGACAAAGATCACCTCAGATCAGGTGTCAACTCTGTCTCCCGTTCCTAGGTTCTGACACATCTTTCCTCCAACGCCCCTCAGGCACCCCCATCACAGTTTTAGTAACCAAAATACCTTAAGGGGACGTCTGGTTAGCCAGAGGGATCACTTCTCCCAAGGGAAGAAGCATCAGGCAATTTCTTCCCAGATTCTTTGAGTATGGGCAGTCACCTTGGGGACACTGAGATCAACGTCCTGAATGTCCTTCTCCATACATTTGGAAAAAAGAGTGACATGGATGATTGCCTGTCTGTGGTATGGTGGCAGCTGAATTGAACAAAGATCACAGAAGGATGGCACAATCCTTCAAAGGGACTCATGCTATTCCTTGTCCCAGTGTCTTCATCCTGCAGAACTTGTCTGCCCTTCCAGGTGTGAGGATGCTTGCCACCATTCACAGTTGAGTGTGACGTGAAGCTCTGGTTTGGAAGAAGGCAGAGCAGAGACCAGCATTTGGGGATTTATGTCTCCTGTCACTGGCTCTGCAGTGGTTCTTTTCTTGCTTGTCCTTCAGAATCTGCAAAGATCCCAGTAAATGAGCGGTAAGCCTGTCCTCCCCAGTCTGAGCGGAAGTTTCCTTTTGCCTGTAGCAATTTCGCCTGCTGCGCTCCCTTCACTGGGGCTCAGGTAGCAAACAGGAGCAAGTCGGAAAAGTTTAATTGGGCCCCAAATGTGATTAACCAAGACTCACCGGCATATGCTCTGCTGGTGTTTAGCATGCCACAAATTCTAGCATTACCCAGTGGGTCCTAAAAGCCATTCTGCTTTTAATGTTCCTTGCCTAGTTTACTCAAGTTGGAATTTAAATCAAAGGGTAACATCTATATTGGGGATAAGTTTATCGTTTATCTTAATATAATGGCTAATAAATGTCATGTTTTAAAGGAGCTTTTTAAAAACAATGGTTTTAACAACGTTATACACTTTTAAAGGAATCTGGTAAGCAGTTGACTGAATCTGGTACACTGTAATTTTAGGCATTACAAAAATAGAGCAGTTAGAGTGGGAGGGACAGACTCAAAGGTATTGAACCCGAGCCAAAACAGATATCAGGATGCTCACAGAAATAAAGACAGAGCGTCCCACACCCGCCCCTCAGCTCCCAATAGAGTACCTTGGTAACAGGGTCTTTTAACCCACCTCCTTTAAATAAAAAAGAAGTAGAAGGCAATATAAGGTGAATCTTTATAAGGTGACCCTTAACCACCTCTTTTAAATTGGAAAGAAGTTTTAGGCAGTATGAGGGGAACTTCATGGAGTTAAAATTTCTCATGTAGCACTTGGGATGAAACCCTTTGCGGATTCTGTCTCGGTCATATGGCGTTAAGAGAGACTTCTTCAGTGGCTGGCTTAGGGGAAATGGCATGTGAAGGACATCAGTGGCTTTAGTTTCTTGTCCTGCCTGTGATTCTGACATGACCTGTAGCTTTAGGCGATCCCTCAGCCTCACACGGCTTTGTGTTCTTCATCTTTGAAATGAGAGATTTGAGCAAGATAGTTCCTATGATGATGCTGTGATTGTATTCTGAATGTGCTGCACTGCTTTAAATCAATGGGCAGATTTGCTGAGTATCTGCTCCATATTGGGTTCTAGAATCAAGCCTAGTCCACAGATATTGACTGACAGGCACCGGGCTAGGCGCTGTGGATACAAAGAGAGATAAAATATGGTCTATTCCCTCTAAAAGTACATCTTCCTGTTCGAAAAAGTTAGAGTAGAGGGAGATAAGGAAGATGAAGAAGAAGAAGATAAAAAAAAAGAAGAAAAAGAGGAGGAGAAAGAGAAAGAAGAAGATGAAGAAACGGAGATCAAGAACTTCTGCTGTTAGGTGGGATAGAGTAGCGGGTGAAAAAGCTGACTTCTGCCTGGAACAACTAGAAAAGTCAAAAGAGAGACACACAAATCATCTGTTTGGAGGCAGCAGAGACCTGTATAGCTAAGGAGAACTAGAGGGATTAGGACAGGAGGAGAGAAGAAGGATGGAGTTGAGTAACTGATTTGACTTTCACAAACACTATTTCCCAAGAGCACACACGTCTGGGCATGGGGCCAGGAGTGGAACCGTGTATAAAACCTATACTGTGGTAGTCTTCTCAGGCTGCCACAGCAAAGTACTGCACACTACATGGCTCAAACAGAAATTTATTTTCTCACAATTCTGGAGGCTGGAAGTCCAAAATTAAGGTGTCAGCAGGGTGGGTTGTTTCTAAGGCCTCTTTCAATGTCCATCCTCTGTGGCTTCATTTGGCCTTCCCTTTGTGTGTATCTCTGTCCTAGTTTCCTCTTCTTATAAGGAACAGGCATATTGGATTAGGGCCCATCCTAGTGATCTCAATTTAACTTATCTCTTCAAAGACCTTGTTCTCAAATACAGACACATTCTGAGGTTCCGAGGGTTAGGACTTGAACGTATGAATTTTTGAGGACACAATTCATCCCATAACACATGCAAAGCCTGTCAGTGAACCCTTTTCTGGGGAGTGGTAGGCAAAGATATTAGCTAAGCTTTGAAAAGGGATTTGGGGGCCTCAAGCTTTCGGTCAAGTTTCCTTTCAGGAAGTTTACCAAATATTGGGACTTTGCAGGAGGGGAGACTAAAATCCTAAGCAAAAACCCTGTAAAAATCATAGTACAGGTCAGGCGTAGTGGCTCAAGCCTATAATTCCTGCACTTTGGGAGGCTGAGGTGGAGGATTGCTTGAGCCCAGGAGTTTGATATCAGCCAAGGCAACAGAGTGATACCTCATCTCTACAAAAAAATAAAAATTATCCAGATACAGTGGGACATGTCTGTAGACCCAACTACAGAAGGATCTCCTGAGTCTAGTAGGTCGAGGCTGTGGTGAGCTGTTGTTGTGTCACTGCACTCCAGCCTGAGCAACAGAGTGAGAATCCAACTTCTCACACATGCAGACACACACACACACACACACACACACACACACATGCACACAGTTTTCAGCAGTCTTGTGAGACAAAGATCAGGTTCAACACCAGCTAAGAGGTGGAGTCTGTGTTAGACTGCTTGGGTCACCATAACAAAACCCACAAACTGGGTGGCTTAAACAACAGGAATTTATTTTCTCACAGGTCTAGATGCCAGAAGTCCAAGGTCAAGATGCTGTCAGGGTTGGTTTCTGGTGAGGCCTCTCTTCTTGGCTAGCAGACAGCTACCTTCTCTCTATGTCCTCACATGGCCTTTTCTCTGTGTGTGTGTCTTTCTGGTATCTCTCCTTCTTATGAGGGTACCAGTCCTACTGGATGAGGACTCCATCTTTATGGCCTCATTTAACCTTAAGTACCTCCTTGAAAGGCCCTATCTCCAATAGCAGTTGCACCGAGAATTAGGGTTTCAATATATTAATTGGAAGAGGGGCACAATTCTGGGCATATTCATAGAATAAACTAGTCTCTTATTAGGGAGCTTGAGGGGCATTAATGAACAAGAAATAAACAGAGCCTTACCAGGCCTGCAACTCATCCTTGAATGATGAAATGATGCCCAACCAACAGGGGTAGGGATGTTCATGAGGCATATATGACAAGTGGTAGATCCAAACTTTTTTGATGATGGATACCTGTTTTCATGAAGCATCTTGTAGGACAGATACTCCAAGGTGCACTGTTCACGATAATGGACCTAAGATATTTTCAGGCAAAAGTAGTTATACCAATTTGCACTCCCACCTGCAGCGTGAGAGTTCTAGTTTCTCCACTTTCTCGCCAATGCTTGGCATTGTCAATCATTCGCTCAGCTTAACCATTCTGGTCCATCTGTAACAATATTTTATTGTGGCTTTTATTTGAATTTCCCTAATGACAAGTTACTTTTTATATGTTTATTTATCATTTGAATATTTTATTTTGTGAAATCTGTTCATGTCTTTTGCACATTATTCTACTGACATGTCTGACATTCTGTTGTTGATTTTAGAAGTTTTTTTTGTTTTATTTTTAAATGTAATCCAAATGAGTCCTTTTTGAGGTATCTTCTGTGTGACTTGTCTTTTCACTCTCTTAGTGGATTAGTGTCTTTAGATAAACAGAAGATTTAAATTTTAATGAAGTGCAAGTGATCATTTTTTCTCTTACGATAAGCACCATTTTGTCTATTGCTTAGGAAATCTTAACTATACCAAAGTCACAAAGATATTCTCCTATACTTGCTTCTAAAAGTTTTATGTTTAATATTTCACATATAGTTCTACGATCCATCTGGAATGTGTGTATGGTGTGAGTTAGAGATCCATTTTTATTGTTTTTACCACATGATTTCCAATTAGCCCAGAAACATAGGAAAGACATCCTTTCTCTACCTCATTGCATTTATGTGATTATAAATCATGTCACTTGTATAAATGCGTGTATGCTTCCGGACTATAACTTTGTGCTACTAACCTTGTACTCCTTAACCTTGTTTAGGTTTGGCTAAATACTGAAGCTTTATAATAAACATATATGTGTAATAGCAAAAGTCTTCAAGATTTGTTTTTTCTTGGCCCTTTGCATTTCCATGTAAATTTTAAAATAAGCTTGTCAATATACACAGACACACCAGCCTGCTGTTACTTTCTTGGGGCTTGCATTGAGTATGTAGATCAATTTGGAGAGAATGACAGCTTTACAATATTGAATTTCCAACCCATAAACATGGTATATGCCTCTATTTATTAAGGTCTTCAAATTTGTTTCTAACTATTTTCACTGTCTATACATGTGACCTAAAGCCAAAATGTCCCAAGTAAATGTAGAATCACTACTGGCCATTCATTGCCTTTTTTGATTCAGACAATAGTATTTTCAGAAGAAGGCAACTTTGTGGATGTATGGGTTCATATGGGGATATATGGGCTCTGAATGGAGGTGTTTTTGCACACATTAGAAAGAAGCACTCCTCGCCACAGGTGAAGGCTAAGCATGACCTGGATGTATGCGTCCCCTTGCCCCCTTAGCCAGGTGCCTTTATGTGGGGAACAACCGTCACACCTGTATATGGCAGCTCTGGGTAGGGGATTTGTAAATGCATGTCAACAATGGCCCACACTTTCTGTCATGAGGGTCTCAACAGTAGGACTCAGTAAGTACTTACAGTGGCCATCTGGGTGTGTTGGCAAAGGCCTGGCTGCAAGTGATGGACACAGCTTCTGTGATCCTCTCCTAAAGGCCTATCTGATGCCCTGGATGATAGGCATGAATGATTCAGATCATTGATGGCTCATCATCAGATGTAGGGATAGCATTAGTATATGGATGATATCTAGATATGACTTGGCGCTATGATTTGTAGTGCCAAGGACTTCCTCCTTAATCAAATTTATTCAGGCTCTTCTAAGTTCTCTTTTAGACTAGGCCTAGTTTTCGAACCGCTGAGCCCAGTTTTAGTAAGAATCCCGTTAACCTTAATATTCAGTGAAGCTATTCCTCAGTTCTTCAACCTTTATACCCAATCTAGTTTTTTCTCCCATATCTAACCAAGTTCCTATTAGTAATTTTCTACTTTTTCTCTTACCCTGTCAAGTTACTGTTAATAATACCGAACCATGTTCTGCTTAGTAATTTTCTATCCTCTTTTTCATTCTTCCTATTGCCTAAAAATCCCCAGCTGGCCCTGTTGTATTTGGTGTTGATTTTAATCTCTCCCTTATTGTAATAGTCTTGACTTTGATGACAGTCGTTTTAAATAAAGTCTTCCTTGCCTGTTTCATTTGTCTGGAATGACTCTCTTTACAAACAAAAACTAAAGGGAGACTAAGGAACCTTTTACCTCTTCTTAATGTAACTCAAGAGTTCTCAAATTTATTGTACTATGAGACTATCTGTGGTAGGCTAAAAAATTGTCCTTCAAAAGATATCTACATCAAATTTCTGAAAGCTGTGAATGTTACCTTATTTGGAAAAATAATTTTTGCAGGTGTGATTAAATTAAGAACCTTGAGATGAGGAGACAGCCCTTAATTATCTTGTTGGGCCCTGACCTAGCAATACTTATAGGAAAGACCATCACAAGTTAGGGAGAGGCAGAGGAAGACTCAGCACCATACACACAGAGAAGAAGGCAGTATAAAGACAGGCAGAGATTGGGGTGATATGACCATTAGAAGTTGCAAAAGACAAGAAATGGATTCTCCTCTAGATCCTTTGGAAGGAATGTGACTCTGCTGAAACTTTGGTTTCATATTTCTGGTCCCCAGGACTGTGAGAAAATAAATTTCTCTTATTGTAAGCCACCAAGATGGTATTTTGTGGTATTTTGCTACAGTGGCTAAGACTGTCTCCTTGCCCAAACTTAAGTTTCTCTTAGCTCTCTTCTTGACTAGGCCTTGACTGGGGCCTTCTGTGTGCATCCTGTCCTTGCCAGGCCTGCATTGCCCAAGCTTAGTGAGAATCCTGCCATGACAGTTTAGAGAAGATCCGCCCTGCTACTCTTGATGTCTGATCACACTTGATATCTGATCAAGCTTCTCATCTCCTCCCTTTGATGTTTAAGTACTTGCTCTATTAGCAAGAATCCTATTAGTTTAATAATAATCCTCCCACCCTTGATGTCTTTTCTTAGTCATTTTCCAGCCACTGGCCCTGTCACCTTGCTCCTTGGCTATAAATCTCAACTTGTTCTTGTTGCATTGGGAGTTAAGCCTAATCTCTCTCCCTATTTCAGTATCTTAAATATCTGCAATAACCTCAAGTAAAGTCTTCCTTACCATTTTAACAAGTGTCAGAATAATTTTTTCTTTAACAGTTATAATGCCTATGACTTGGATCATATCAGATTCAGCATTAGATCCTTGGATCACATCAGATTCAGCATTAGATACAATTTGGAAGCCTTAGTCCTCACCCCTGACTGATAGACTGGGGATTCATTGTTGAGTCTGACTCCTGATCCAATCCATCGCTGGTGAAGCATAGTCAGGGTATTCTGATTCTTAAGATTCTGAGTATACTCCAGAAGCTGAGTTAGAGTCCCTGGCAGACAGAGGGTGGGTTAGAGTCTCAGCCTTCTTTATTTGCAAGGTCTCATTAGTTAGGAAGATGGGAGCTCGTTGACTGAAGCACCCACTCCCCTCTTCTTGGACCTTGGTGACTGTATGCGCCACCCTGTGGTGCTCACTCCAACTGCTTCCTTTCTTGTCGGTGTAATTTCACCACAGATAATTTGGAACTTCAATGGCTTCTTTGGGAAAGGTAAGATCTCCTCAAACTGTAAGATCCCTCCTTTCCCATCACTCCTGCTGCTCCTTCCTCCTTTTACTACCTTATTGTCTTCCTGCCAGTCCCCTTGAATCCTTTGATTTGTCTCCCTTCAAGCCCTGGTCACCCCACCAGACCTCTCCCTTTCTACTTCAGCCTCTCAACTCCCTATAGTCGCTAGAACTTTATAAACCTACCTCCACTGAGGGCTCTCAAAGGACTCAGAAATCCTCCAAAGCAACCCCATATCAGGGCAAATGAAAATCTTCAAAGCCTCCTCCACAACTGTTGGTAAAAAGCTTTAACCTTTATGTTGAGTAGGTAAACTTATCTTGTTCCATCTGTCAGAAACACAGTATGGATAAAAATAGGAAGTGGGACAAGGACAAGAGCCAATTATTTTATATAAATCAGTATGTTTTGTATTTCTGTGTTTACCCAACTCAGGGCTAAAGTTTTAGAATGAGAGCTATGGAGGTCTCTGTTTGTGCCTGTATGTTTACTCACGTTATGTATGTATGCATGTTATGTATATATGATATTTTTATATCTCCAGATGGTAGGACCTCATTTTATCTTGATTACCTCCGTAAAGACCCTATCTCAAAACAAGGTCACATTTTGAGGTACTGGGAGTTAGGACTTCACCATAACTCCTTGGGGCAGGAGCACAATTCAACAAACAATAGCGTCCCACCTGTTGACACATTTTGCCTTGGCCATTGTGCTTGCTTCTCTCCAGTTGGTCACATGACTGGGTACCAAACAAACTTACCTCTCAGCTTTACTCATCTTTGGCCAGTGCTTTGGTAATTGTTTTAACCACCTTCTGGTTCTCCTTAGATCCTGTGTCCAGCTAGTCTGTGCATGGGTATCTAGACTACTCCCTTGGTCCAATCCTGTTGGCTATTGCAGTGGGTTTATTTTTTCATCTAGGACCTGGTGTGAGTCACAAAGGTAAGACTTTCTTTTTTTTTTTTTTTGAGTTGGAGTCTCACTCTGTTATCCAGGCAGGAGTGCAGTGGTGCGCTCATGGCCACTGCAGCCTCAACCTGCTGGGTTCAGGTGATCCTTCAGCCTCAGCCTTCCAAGTAACTGGAACTACAGGCATGCGCCACCACGCTCAGCTGATTTTTTGATTTATTGTAGAGATGAGGTCTTGCCAAGTTGCCTAGGCTGGTCTTGAACCCATGAGTTCAGGCAATCCTCTCACCTCGGCTTCCCAAATTGCTGGGATTATGGGTGTGAGCCACAGTGCCTGGCCAAGGTAAGACTTTCAAACAGCTTGTTATCACACATGGCGCCCCATGCATCCTGAAAAACGTGTAGTCTCATCTACATTGACATACACAATTGTTCTTCCCTGCAACTGAGGGCGCATATCATTTCTATTCTTCTCTGAAGTGTTGAGAAGTAGATGCCTTGTGGGATGGAATATGATATACTGGATACAGAAAGTAAAAGACACTCCATAACACCCAGCCAGTGCCAGGAAATGTCACATATGGGGGCAACACAAAAGGGGTGAACACGTTTTCTCAATCCCACAGTGCTAAGGTCGGACAAACGATTATACCCCCTGAAACTTGTTGACTTGTTAAAATCAGTATCTGTCTCCTCATCTTTTCAATTATGTCCCCCACATCTCTAGTATTCAAGAATGAATGTGAACCACTTAATTGCTAAAAAATTAAGATCTACTGCAACCAGGAATGGGTCATCTTGCTCTCAATTTCTGTTTTTAAAGCCTGAGAATGACTGCTTAAGGAGGCAGGTGGGAACTGTGGGGGATGGGCCTGGAGCCAAGAAGAAGGACTTCGGGGCTTTTATAAGCTAGTATCTATTTTCAGAAAGGAACAAAACACGCACCAAAAAAGCATGTATCATCTGGCTGATTCTACACAGCATCCTGGGTGAATCAGACATGTTGCAGCATCTCTGTTAAATGCCATCTCCAAAGAGGGGAGAGTCTCATGGGCTCACGAACTCATCCCCTCTGTTTGTCCAGTCTACACAACCTTAGTGAATTTTAATTTTTAAAAATATATAAATAAGAGGAGTCACAAAAGTTGGTTAGGTCTTCCTTTCTGCGTATGTGAGTGGGTCAAAAAATGCCAAACTTTCATCATGTCTAGAGGCATGTAAAGGCCCAGAAACTGGACACAAGTGTAGAATTTGGGAGCTGAGTAAGAGAAAGAGGAGAGGGACAACGTGGATGAGATAAACAGGCATCCAGGTTTGGGGAAAGGATGGGTGGCATGCGTGGCTCACTGGGTGTTGGCTGCATGGTGGAGGCAACAGAAAGAGAAATGAGACCTTCGCAGCTCACCTGCTTCTGCCATGAGAAGGCAGTCATCAGTTATGGAGATGAAGCTGAAGCAGCCATTTGTAGAGAAAACAAGGTGGCCAGCATTTGCTCACAACTCATCGGGGAAAGGGTAAAAGGATGCGGTGTTTTCTGCAAGATGGAGATGTGAATGAAGAATACAGAAAAGTTAGAGTAAATTCCCCTGGCATTGCCCTGCACCACTATCAAAGCACTATTCCATCTTGTCAAGAACACGCCAGGTTCCATAGCATTCCTCCTCAAGTCCAGGAGTAATGATTTAAATTCCCTTAACATACTGACACAACCTCACCTGTGCCTCCCTTTATTCCTCACTTTATCAGCTTGGCTGCACACCTCCTGGCCATTTATGGTTAAACTCTCACCTGATCCCTTCAGTTTAAAGTGTTCATTTTCAAATTGAGCTTTTATCTCTCATCCTTGGCCCGCAGCTTTCAACGACTCTCAGGACCGCACTGCTGCCTTGCCCCGGGACCCTCTTCTTGTGTGCAGCCTCATCCTACCCCGCCCCCCTCCACCCTACCCTGCCCGGTCTGTCCTGTCCGGCCTTAGAAAGATGTGTGAACACCGAGATGGAAGGAACCTAGGTCTTCCATTACATAATTAAGCCACTGGTCATATTTTTAGATATAATTTTGAGTGCAGCAATGCATTCCCTTGTTATTTAAGGCGGTTTGAGTCAGTCTACCAAAGACATTGTATCTGAATCACAGAAAGGAGGATTGGATGAAACAAACACATACATGTTGGCTCACCAGCTCTTACACCCTGCCTACTTATTCTACAGCGGGCTTCCCTTTGAGGACCTGTTTGGGAAGGTCATGAGAAGAGAAGGGAAGGAGAAAGGGAAGAGGGATCAGCCTTAAAGTTTCTTCTTTTGGAGACTTGTCAATGGTCACAGTCCAATAATCCAGGATAAGCTGCCTAGAAGACACACTCCACACTGGGATGAGGAGAGGGCAATGAGGAAGTGAGGGAAGCATAAACAGCATTTTGCCACAGCCGGTCTGTCCTCTAATCATCTTTAAGGCCTGTATACCCTTACTAGAGCCCCTAGATGTACACCAGGTAAGGGCAGTGTCTCCTCTTTCTCACACATCCCATGTACCATATTCTCCAGCCTAATAACCATGCATCAGCCCTGCTGACTACAAAATAAAATCAAAATAGCTGTCATGGAATTGTGTGCCTCCATAAACACCTACGTGTGCTTAGATTGTTGTCCTTTCGATCCACCTTGCAGGTGTCTCCCTAGAACTGGAAGACAGTGCTCTCCACCTGTCTTTAGCTGACCACCCACCTAGAAGATGCTCATCATCAAATGCTTGAGATTGTAGAAAAGCCTTCCTGATTGTTTCTACAGGTCTGCTTTTGAGCCAGTCCAGACCTTTGTGCCCGCCTTTTGTCCTTGGTCACAGGTTCCAGGGACCTGGTCTGTTCTGCCCAGGGACCTGTCCAGGGACCTGCTCTGGTCCGGGGACCTGGTTGCTGCACCTGTCAACTCCCAGGGCTTCCTTTTCCTGAATGTCTGATGGAAAAGAGGTTCCTCAGCTCTCCACATCCTTGTTGTCACTGAAGAAAAGCATACGAGCCCTTTTGTTAGTGTCAATGTTTTAAGATGGATCATAATAGGAAAACACAAGGACAACAAAAATAACTCCACAAGGAGCATTGACAGTAACGACAAAATTCTTACGATAGGGTTCTCGGGTCTACTATGCGTTATCCAGAGAGAGCCCACATGAGACTTTACCTGGGAGTCTGTTGGGCATTTGCTTCTGCCTTCTGGAGAAGGCCAGTTAGACATGTGCCTCCAGCAGTGTCATTTTTTCTTATTAAAAGAAGCAAGCAAGGCTGAGCAACAGTGACTTTGTTGCTTTTTAATTGGCAGCTATTGTCTACCTTATTGGATAATCCACAGCTCACTAGACCTGCCTTTTGCAGGATTTTTTAGCCTATGGCATTGTTCCATTGAACACTAATTTTGGCAAGACGTTCGTTTCGTGTACATATACGGCACACCAACAAAACAAGCAAATGCCAAAAAAAATAGTAATTCCCTGTGACTGATGTCATTCAAAAGATTATTCTGATACATTGAAATAAATGGTAAGAAATACGTTATTCAAGACAATTGCAATAGGGATAAGGCTCAACTCTTAATACAAGGACATGTGGGAATTTCTAACCAAGAAACAGAGTGACAGGGTCAGTGGATGGAAAATTCCTGGGAGAAGATATCAAGGGTGAGGTTTTTGCTGAACTAACAAGATTCTTGCCAATGGCAGGACAAGGACTTATATATACATCAAAGGTAGAAGATGGGGACCTTGATCGGGAGTCCTCTGATCAGGAGTGATCAGATATCAAGGGTGGGGAGTTTCTTGTTAACTTGACTTAGCAGTATTATTGTTAAGACTGGGTGATGCAGGCCTGGCAAGGCAGGATGGATATGGAAGGCCAAGGTAGAGGCTTGGTCAAGAGGGGGGCCTGGAGGAGCCTCACTGAAGCTTGGTCAAGGAGAGCCTCTGTCAGTCCTATTTTTGTTCTAGACAAGAAGAGGCCTTTTTTCCTCTGGACAAGATAAAATCATTTTTCATTCTGTCATCTTTTGTTCATTATGGACATGCTCAACCATCTGTTGGGACTTGGTAGTGGAGGATGTTTGCTGGATAATATGAACCACCAGGCATTACATGACAGGGACTTTTTCTGGTAAGGTTGTCTGCAGTCATTGCTATTTCCAAGAGCAAAGCATGGAAGATGTAGGGGTACAGGGAACTTCCTGAGCAGTCCACATATCAATAGCTCCATCTAGCATGGGGTTGGCCCATTCATGACCTGCTGCGGGGATAGGGCCTTTGACATTTACTTGGAGGTATCTATCATCAGCTCTCAGAGTGTCTTTAGACCTTGAGGGGAAGGTCAACTTGGAAAAAACCTAGAGTGCCATCAGGGATCTGGGCAGTCTGATTTTAGTTATCGATGAAGCCAAGTCAGGAGAGTGGGAGAAAAATTGGGAACATTAATTTGGAGAGTTGGTGCCAGATATTGACAGAAACTAGAATTGAGAATTTGTAAAAGCTGATGAAGTATGCAAGATGGCAAGACTCAGTCCTCCTTTCAAGTAGATAAGAAACCTCTAAGACAATAAACAGTTCCAGAACCTGACAACCAATGAAGATGTGCAATAGTTTCTATTGAAACATACAATTTCTCTATACAATCCCCCACTTCCCCTCAATTTTTGATCAAAGGTAACCAAAGTAAGGATATACCAGTTCACAAAATAAGTCTGTCCTCGTTAGATTTGGTGTGATTATTTACATAAGTGCAGAAAGAATGGTAATTAACCACAAAGACTTTTTAAAATTTGCTGTGTTGAAACTTTTTATAAAGAATCTCAGATTAGACTTTTAAAAACCTCTTGAGCCTAAGAAGCCAAGCCAGAAATTCACCACCAGACTTCATCTGCAGTGCTTCTAGATTTTAGTGAATTCTTCTCTTTTGAATGTCCTCCAAATATCCTAGGTTTCCTAGGTCTTCCAGGAAGTGACCTTCATTACTTACCTGCAAGACTGGAACCTTGTAGACCAAGTACCAGGGCTGTTTTCCCAAGATGGTTTTGTAAACATTGGTTCTCTAAAGTCAACCTTAATTTCTTAAAATTGTCTGGTCATATCTGATTCTATGCACATCATTCTCAAATGTCGCAGTCCAGTCAAAGTCTTGGTTAAGTAACCTATGCTTCCAATCATGTTGTAACAAGGAGGACAGATTCTTATTGAACTCATATAAGTAATCATATTGCCATGAAAATAATATTATTCAATAAGAGTTTCTGAGTTTTGGAAGGATCAGACAGAGAGAAAAAGATAAATGTTTCATTTCTCTTTCAAAAGTATAATCTACTGCATTGTTGTGAGTTTTAGACAGTTCTAAGAGAAAAGGGGGAAGGTTTTTCTTATGTAAAAAAAACCAGAACATTAAGGAACTAACCACATTTCAAACAAAAGTTATTAAAAAATCATAATAATTATCACTTCTTTTAGTCCCAGGTAATTATTATTCTGCTTGATCTTGGGATAGTAGTTTTATAAACTTATCAGTTTTTCAGTGATAGTTGCAGAAGTCCTTACTAAGTCTAGTGGTATTGCCTCAAAGCTGTTTAAGTAATGCCATCACAAGCCAGAGTACCTGGCACAGTTGTTTGCACAGATCCCTGAGATAGTTGCTTTTTGTTGAAGGGGACACACTCTGGCCTATAGTTGGCTGAAAATGTTTTTGGTGAAAAATTAGAGTAAAAAAAAGAAAAACTACTGTGAATAACAAAAGACTTAAAATAGGCATTGTTAAAGATCTGATGAGAATTCATTATAAAAGTGACACAAAAGACAAGGAGATTTGATTCTTTTGTAACATGCAATGTTTTAAAATAATAACTGGATTTGTGACCAATAACTATATTATTGTTGTCTAACATCAGGGAAAGTGATATCAGAACATATTATAAAAAATGAGGACAATGTCAATTTCCTAGGAACTTTATCTAATTCTAAAATACTTATATTAATAATATTTACCTATACAAATGTAACATAAGGAAGTTTAAACATCTCTTCTTATTTGACAGTTCTTTTCATGCAATTGACACATCAAATAAACCTGATTATTTTTTGACAATTTATGTTTCTCCAAGGTGAAAATCAAATTCCTTCGAGATTTCCCAAGGTCCTCTGGGAAATCTTAAAGTCAGTTTGCAATCAAGAAGCTTTTTAGGCTGGGCGTGGTGGCTCACGCCTGTAATCCCAGCACTTGACTTTTTGTGTAGCGACAAAGCCTCACTATATTGCTCAGGCTGGTCTTGAACTCTTAGATTCAAGTGATCCTCCAGCCTTGGTCATCCAAAGTTCTGAGATTATAGACATGAGACACTTTGCCTGACTTAAACTAACAATATATTAAACTAGTCTTACTTATTAAAGATTTACTCAAATTATGTGAATTTGGGTCAGTTGCTATGTATCTGAGAGTTTTAGGAATATTAAACACATGTAAATACTTATTTAGCTCTAACCCAGTATGACGGATTTCCTTATATAAAGGGTGGCTGATGGAGAGACACAGGGAAAAGATGGACATGTGTCTAGAGTGATGCAGCTACATTTCAAAGATTGCTGAAAAACACCAGAAGCCAGACAAGGTCAGGAAGTATTCTCCCCTGGGCCCTCAGTGAGAATAGCACCCTGCTAAAGCTTTAATTTTAGACCTCCAGCCTCCAGAATTGTGCGTTCCAGCCTCCATTTCTGTTGCGTTAAGTCACCTGGTTCATGGTATTTGGTTACAGTAGCTCTGGGAAACTAACTCAGATGCCAAGCCAAGGAGGAGAGAAGTGTGGAATGAAGGGACAAAGGATTTGGTGGAGCAGGCTGAAAAAGGAGTCACTGAGGCACCAGCAGGATGATCAGGGATGATCAGTCTCAGAGAATCCAAGGGACGGAAATTTGGTCAAAGCAGCGGAGAGCAACTTCTGCAGAAGGGTGACGAGAGTTAGGGAGGCAATCTAGAATTTGACAATTGGCTATTTGGCTTGAGATTTGTGGAAGAGCAATTCTGAAGGAGGATGTGGAAGCCAGGACTGCTTGAGAAGGAACCTTAGGGCCGACCCTCCTTCCAAAGGCTACACTAGACATTCACTATTAACTCCTGTGAAGCTAAAATGCATATCGACGGTGCAGTTTGCTTGTGAAGACCTAACTGAATTATATCTTGCTTCTGAGCCCTCTTCTTTAATTAAGGATGTAAAAATAAAGTATTTCTTACTAAGAAAAAATAAGGTGTTCTATAGCAGCTTGGGGAATAGAACTGTTTATTAAAAAGGAAAATCATGCAGAAAAGAGAATAAGTGTAATGAAGTTACTTTTAACAGAACAAAGCTCTCAGATAAACATGGAAAGAAATGTTCAACTTTACTCGTAATCAAGGGAATGCAAAGTAAAGTAGTAATAGCTATATTTTAAGGAATAAAATAGTAAAGGAATAAAATAGTAAAAGGAATGCAAAGTAAAGAAGTAAACTCGTTTTCGTCTAATGCTTTGACAAGGGTTTTTAAACATACACGGTAATACCCACGATGGTGAGGTATTCATGTGACTGGGTGGTCCAGTATGATGGTAGGAGCGTTAAGTTGTCCCAACCTTTCTGGATGATGATTTAATAGTATATTTTAAAAACCTTAAAAATATGTGTAAATGTTATTTTTTATAGTTTTCTTTCAGGTACTTATTTTATTGGTTCCTTCTATAAAAATTGTTTTGAAACTTTTTTATTTCTAATTAGTGTATCTTGAATATCCTCATTGTCTATAAATGTTCCCTTAATCAGAAATGAGTTCAAGTTTCATTTCTAAATTTTTGTTGTGAGAAAATAATTAAAGCAACCAATAAAAATTTTATTATAAGACTATGCATTTCAGCACTGTTTTTGTAAACTTTATATTGCCAAAAATGAAAACCAATGAATAGTCAATAATACAGAACTGATGAAATAAGTTATAATGTATGATTATACAATATGAAGTCACTAAACAGTGATTTAGGGAACATTTATAAACAATAAAGATATTGAGAATATATTAATTAAAAATAAAACAACTTTGATAGAGGGCACCCAGAAAGAAAATTGCAAAAAATAATTAACAATAGCTAATTTGATATAATGGAATAAAGGATGATTTTTAAATTTAGTTAATTTTGCTTCCTTGATTTTTCTTTTTCCTAAAAGGAGCATGCTTTGATTATATATTTGAGATGAAAGCATACTGCAAATAAGAATTGAGTCTGTTCAAGATCGAGTTTGAGAGAGAAATGTGTGGTTCACTGAAATGTGTTCAGAAGATAAGTAGGGAAGAAACTCCTTTCTCACCCATCTTATTGAAAATAAATTTATCTACAAGAAGACATTGGGGCCCATCCAAAGAAGATACTTGCCAACATATGGATTCTTTTTACTCACTTTTCAAGGAAATGCAGCAATGAGAAGACCTGAAGACTTAAGATCTGAAACCACTTCATGATGTTCTGGGACAGAAGTAAAAATCAAACTCCTGACTCACGAAATGTCTACTTTTCCACCCCTCACATGCTCAACCACTTGGTCTTGATTTACGCCTTATGTTGAGGTTTACCATTTTGAAACGCGATTTCTCCATTTCTCAGCTTATTGTTTCATTTTGGACCAGACTCATTTCTCAAAGCTTTTGAAGAATTTTCCTTCCTGGGCAAAGTCAAAATCATAGACTACAGACGCTAAAGGCTTCCTTCTGTAGCCAAAGTTGTTATTACCATGCAGGGATCATGAATGAGCCAAATCCCTTCAATCCAGCCAGCTGTTCTGCACCAAAGTGATGGAGTCACAGGATAAACCTATAAAATATTGGCAAAGAAGACAATTTAAAGGGTCTCTGCCAAAAGCACTTAATTATCTCACTGATAATAAGAAGATCAATAACAACTGTAGAAAAATTAATATAAGTTTCAAATATGAGGCAATAATTGAAAGCACTGGGTGGGCTACACAAAAATTACCATTAGTGGATTAACCAGGCTGTTTCACCTCTTCCTTGTAAAAAAAAAAAAAAGAAAGAAAAAAGAAAAAGGAAAAAGAAAAAAACCCTCAAAAGTGGGATCAAACAAAACGATAGAGTAATTATACAGATCTTTCAGTTGGTTAATATGCACTTAGGTTTGCCACATAATATATAGGTGTTTGATTCATTTCCAACTGGCCGTTTTATCTTCTGCAAATGATTGGTTGATTATAACTCTACTAATATGATCTTCCCTCTAGATCACTATAATTAAATGCAGGAGAAACTTTGAATTATGTGTTTTTGTTTTAGCTGCTTATGAAAAAATGAACCCTACTCCTTTCATGCCCAGATATCATAAACTTTGCTGTGGTTTAGGAAATAATATATTGAATCTTCTTTTTTTTTTTTTGAGTCGGGGTCTCACTCTGTCGCCCAGACTGGAGTGCAGTGGCTGCTCCTGGTCACTGCAGCCTCGACCTGCTGGGCTCCGGCGATCCTTCCGCCTCAGCCTTCCAAGTAGCTGGAACTACAGGCACACGCTACCACGCCCGGCTAATTTTTGATTTATTGTAGAGATGAGGTCTCACCAAGTTGCCCAGGCGGGTCTCGAACCCGC
>CAUYQG010042323.1:0-21499 GCA_963574415.1 Tarsius wallacei
ATGAAAAAATAAAAAAAGCTGGGCTCGGTGGCTCAGCCTGTAATCCCGCGCCTTTGGGAGGCTGAGGTGAGTGGATTGCCTGAGCCCGCGGGTTCGAGACCCGCCTGGGCAACTTGGCGAGATCTCATCTCTACAATAAATCAAAAACTAGCTGGACGTGGCAGCGCGCACCTGTAGTTCCAGCTACTTGGAAGGCTGAGGTGGAAGGATCGCCGGAGCCCAGCAGGTCGAGGCTGCAGTGGCCGGGAGCGGCCACTGCACTCCAGTCTGGGTGACAGAGTGAGACTCCAACTCAAAAAAAAAAAAAATTAAAGGGAAACCCCCTCGAGTCCCCTCCCACTGTGGGAACTTTTCTGTCCTCTCAATAAATCCTGCTTTCTAAAAAAAGAAAAAATTAAAGATTAAAAACAGATTATAGAATAAGAATACAAAGAAAGAAGTATTTCTGTACAGTTGTACAAATGTGTTTGTATTTTAAGATGTGTCATTAATAAAGTGTACAGCAGCCGGGCTCGGTGGCTCAGCCTGTAATCCTGCGCCTTTGGGAGGCTGAGGTGAGTGGATTGCCTGAGCCCGCGGGTTCGAGCCCGCCTAGGCAACTTGGCGAGACCTCATCTCTATAAATCAAAAACTAGCCGGGCGTGGTAGCGCGCACCTGTAGTTCCAGCTACTTGGAATGCTGAGGCGGAAGGATTGCTGGAGCCCAGCAGGTCGAGGCTGCAGTGGCTGGGAGCGGCCACTGTACTCCAGTCTGGGTGACTGAGTGAGACTCCAACTCAAAAATAAATAAATAAATAAATAAAGTACAGTAATATATAGTAATGTTCTAGGCCTTCACATTCACTCACCAGTTACTCACTGACTCACCCAGAACAGCTTCCAGTTCTGCATATTTCGTTCATGTTGAGACCTATAAAGGTATATCACCTTTCATCTTTTATATTGTATTTTTGCTGTACTTTTCCTGTGTTTAGGTATATTTAAATACACAAATACCACTGTGTTACAATTGCTTCCAGCATTCAATACAGCAACATGTTATATACAGGTTTTAGCCTAGGAGCAATAGGCTAAACCATATAGCCTAGGTGTGTGGTAGGCTTTGCCATCTAGGTTTCTGTAGGTATTCTTTGTGATGTTCACACAATAACACTTAATGACACATTTCTTAGACTGTGTCCCCATTGTTACGAAATACATAACTGAATTTAGTGGAATAAAAAGTGAATATTTAATTCAAAGAAGTAAAGTTGAAGCTATTTCAAAAAATGCAGATGCTTTTCCATGGCCACTGAATCACTCTCATATCACAAAGTTTGCTATTTTTGTACTTTCTCTCAAGTCAAACATATGATAATGTACTTGGTAAGACTGGAACCCTTATATATTTCTCTTCATTATATAGAAGAAGCATGTTTACATACTAAGAAAGAGATTAGTTACATTCCTGAGAAAATAAAGTGCAAATGAAAGAAGAATTTTAAGCCATTATCTAGTATTTTACCATTTTCATGAGTAGTTCTTTTAAAAAGGTTAGGATGACAGTAATTGTCTTAGTGAGAGTCAACCAATGTAAATGAAATTGCCATGTTGCAGTGTGATCAATTAACTCCTAATATTAGGTCAAATTTCCTGGTACAGTGCAATCAGAATCTGGGCCATATTTTAAGCATATAGAAAACATGTATGTTTGCTTTCAGGAAATAAACTTGACATTTTGGACTTAGAGTGAAAGGAGAAAATGGGGACTAGATGGATGAGAGATAAAGCATGTAAAAAAATCAATCAAGAGGAAAGCTCCTTGACATCTGTCAGAAAAGAAATTTCAAAGAAGTGAAAGGCTATAGCAAGGTAGTAAAGGACATAAGCTCAGTTTAACAACTTTAACTTCTAAAATAAAATGATAAATTGAAGTACTGTAGTAAAGTGCTGTTGTCAACTTTCTGCTTGCAGCCTTTCTTCCTTACTTTAGTAAAAAGATGCAAAATTTTCTTTGGGAAATTGAATTTTTCCCAATATCTGTTTCCATTGTTTTATGGGGTTGCTAATTGTATTTTAACTTCTGTAAGTAGCAAGAACAATCAGTGAGCATTCCTCCCATAAAGAGAGGAATGGGATCTGGACTAGATCATAACTAAGTCAGCTTAATGAAAGCCATGCTATTGAATTTTCTTGAAATGATCCATAAAGTAGAACTTTCTTTATCCTAGAAAATTTGGCTGTAACTCCGAAGATGCTAGTGGTCATCATTACTACCATATTGCAGAAGACTGCTGAAAATGATTGCATTGGTTTGCCTTAAAATTAGCTGCATAAATAAGATAGATGAAATCTAGAGATGAAAAATAGGCAGTTCAGGGCTGGGGATAGGTATGAGGAAAGATAAAATGCACTGGGGCAAAAGAGGGGCTCTTCCCATCTGAAACCTTTACATGGTCTTTCCAGAGGAGGTCCCACACATTTCAACTTAGATATCGGTGGCCAGAACTGAGAGAAATGACCCCATACTGAGTTGTAAGGAAGTCAGGAAAATGTAGTCTTTATTCTAGACTGCAGTGTTCTCAGAAAAAGAAAAATGTGTGTCTATTATCAAAGAGAAAAGAAAAAACTGTTGGGGAAGATAAGCATTCATTGTTGAGTTATCGTCTCTGATGTGCCTAGCATACATAGGTCCTCATTTTATCAGTTTTTCCAAAATTCCTTCATCTCATTGAATCTTTACACTTGGGTTCCTCGCTCAGGAAACATTTTGTCCCTTGCCTGTTTTTTCCATGTGAGCCATATGTTTTCATAGCTCTAAACCAGTAATGGAACAACTGACTTACAGCATATTAGTCTTTGTTACAAACTCAGATTTGGATGGGAGAAATACAAAAGGAGTTTTATAAAAACCATTGATGCTGAGCTATAGTGTTCCTTGACATAGAAACTAAAAAGTAAACTGAATAGGCTTATTTTTTATTATTTAAATAGTGTTGTCATTCTTGAGTAACGCATCTGGTTCTTTGTTAAAAAAAGGTTATGGAAGGTCTTCAAAACCATCTCTAATAATACATTCAGACATTCTCTTCTAGTTTTGACCTTGAATTTTCATTTCTAAGGTTGCATTAGCTACATGCACACAGGCTTTTTCTTTTCCCTTTTATGCTTACTGGTTTTCCTTCATAAAGAAGTACTGGAGTATTATTTAAGCACAATACAAAATGTCTTAAATCAAAAGCCTTTTCATTTAACTTTCTAAATCACTCATTTTATTAATTTCACTTATACACGAAATATATATTAAGAGCAACTGTGAGTTCTATGCTGAGCAAAGTCCTATGAACACAGATACATATGCATACACAAACACACACACAAATAAAGTCCCTGCTCTACCTGGAGCTTGCATTGTTATGGGAAGGAAGACATAAAATAAGTAAATTCATGAATATATGTATTTTTACAAATTGCAATAGTTTTGTGCAGCAAAAGTTCTACACAAGACAAGAATATGTAGGAGACATAGAATTTGCAAAGGCAGACTCTTTGAAGAAATAATATTTGAGCCGTGTTCTGGAGAATGGGCAGGAAGAGTCAGCTAGGTGAGGAATAAAAGGGGAGCATTGCAGGTGAGGAGACACAAATATACAAATGCATCCATGTACTGGAAATGGGGTGGTAAAGCGTGTCCATTCATTTCACGGAGCATAGTAAGACAGTAAGATATCAATCTCAGTTGGTCACTAAATGTTTACAGTTAAGAGAGAAGAAGGATTTTATAAGTGAGTGCAATTTAGCAGCATACGTGACTACTAAAAATATTTCCAAGTTCGAATAGGTAGAAATAAAGAATCATCGTCTAATTCTACTGGAGGTGGAAAGAAAGAAAAGAAGTTTGATAGAGGAGCTAACTCTTGAGCTGTGGGGATATGACTTTTCTAACTTTGGAGCATTGTGCTTCTATGTCTAATTATTTTCTGTATTATACATCAGTCTTTATTAAATATCTATAATATGCATAAATTTGTGTAACTAACTGAAGAGAATGCTTAGCATCAGTAATTTTAGAATTAGGAATTCTAGTCTTAGAAATTAACCAACAGAATAAGATAAACACTATTATTTTATCTATGTATTTTTCCACAGAGCCCTATAGTAAAAAAAAAAAACTTAGGAAGGAATATAATATGTAAAATAGAGAAAATCTAACAGCTAATTCTGGTTAAAATATCAGAATTAGCTGACAACATGGTTATAACCCCTTTCTCACTCCAGGAAACACCGTTCTTTGTCCTCTAGTAGCATGGTCTTTAGGAACATAGGAAGCTATACCTTAGTTTTGCTAAATTTATCTTTTAAATATTCACCTTATATTAATTCATATTTCAATTATTCATTTAAATACACAAATATTTTGCCAATTTTAGAAGTCACCAAAAGAAAATCAAATTTCAAAATATGGCCTTAGCTACATAGAACAATTCTAAGGGAAAAAATAGTTTTTTCACACTTTGCAGACACAAAAAAGCACAAAGCATCAGAAACTCATTAAATAATGTCATTGACAATATACAGTTTGATGAAAACATAGAAATAAAAGATGATTCTGAAGACTAGTGATTAGTTGTAGAGCCCTCATTAAATAATCAGACAATGATAAAAATGTAAACAAGAAGTCCTTTATGAATCACTTAGGCAGCTAAATAAGCCCAAAACAACATATTTCTATACATTAACAAGTAATGGCCATCAGTTATGTGAATATCAACTGAATAATGAAAGAAAAGGAAATACTAGTCAAACTATAATATTGTTGTAGAAAGTGAAGACTTTAAAAAAAATGTATATTTTTCTCCACTTGAATTTAATTTGTAAATCATGAGCTTATTTTTTTTCTTCAGAAAAGATAAAACAGAGGGTTCTCTCTTTCACTTTTTCTTAAGGAGAAATATAAAAACAGAGAGCTCAAATAAATAGAGATTTAATTCTGATATTTCCAAATATCAAAAAAGAAAGTCAAATAGAAACATTATGACTATGTCTAGAGAATGCAAAATTTCTCAGTAATATTGCAAATTTAGTTTTTAAAACCACCAATACAAATTACTAAAGTAAATCTAGTAATTGAGCACTGCATTTGGACACATAAAGGCATTATTGATATTTTTCTTTATTTTAATTATGTCAAATTAATGAGAAGACTGAGCTGAAAATAACATTTTGATAATCCTTAAAAGGTCTAGTTGTTGACTTGTGTAAAAGAATATTTTACAATGTATGATTCATTCCTGCTTCTAGAAAGCTTATCAGGTTCATCACACACATTGAAAGTCCATCCATATATACGAGACCACAGGAAGAAAAGTCCAGTAATGGCTATTTGTCACCATGTTTCAAGAGGTATTTAAAGCCTTAGAAAAGAATTTCCCCCTGAACTTCACATAAGTTTCAACATCAAAGTACTAAACACAGTACTGAAATATTGTCAATGAACCATTCTAAAAAGGTTATTTTTTAAATGCTTCAAAGTAAAGAACATTGTGAAGGTCTGAAAATGCTATTTTTAACATCTCACGATTCTTGCCGTGTGAGAAACATAAGTCTATCCAAAAGTGATGCTCTGGATTGTGTAAATAAACAAACTTAACAATTAGCATCCTGATACTTAAAAATGATAAAAATCAAGTTCAAATTGTTTTAGAAATAAGAGAATTCATTACATCATATACTGGAAATAAGTTAGTTATATGAATTAATAAATTATCTAGCTTTGGGCAACAAGACAGGAGCTCAGCTGGGACCATCAGACCCTGTTGCTCCATCTTCACCTGTTTTCCATTTTCTCTGAACCAGCTCTGCTCCCAGGGCTCCTATGATGGTGATGGAGCTCTTGCTTCAACCTCTTCTCAGGTCTAAGTCCAATAGAAATATGTGGCTGCACATCTTCCTTTAGGTACATGCCCGTCACAGATTCTATGGCTGTGACCAAAAATGTAGGCTATGTAGATTCATTTAGGTCTGTTTCATATGGCCATCCCTGCAGCTGCTGGCAAAGCTGCACATGGGATGCTTGATCTGGAACTGGGGAAGAAGAAAATGCACAAATAATAATAATATCAATAGTAATCATAACTGTTGCTAAAAGTAAAAACAATGGACAAAACATGGGCAAAGAAAAACCAAAACAAATAATAATCACATTTTAAATCAAATTTTTGGAAACATTTGCTGCTCTAATGACATAATATGCAAATTTAATGGATAGAATGTTCACAATACATTATGCTTGATGATTCCTTAATCATTTTTAATTATCATTACATTATTTTGTGTCAAAAATAATAAAATACCAAATAAAATCATAATACATATACTTAAAACATTGATTCCTAGTGAATGTATACAACAGTGAAATGAAAAGATTCATGAACTTAAATATCTAAAATGTTCATAAAATCTGAAAAATATTTTTAAATAGGAAAGAAAATGTTCTTTCCTTTCATCTTTACTTTTTGAACAAGCTTATCTGCTTTTCTGTGCAATTAAATATGTACTGTGCTGCTAACCTTTTAATTTATTCTGAGAGATTCGGAATTGTTCTTCAAATTGTTGGAAATATATCAGGAAAAAAAGACAAAGATGGAAAGAAGAAATGAAGAAAGGAAGGAAGGAAAGAAAAAACTGAGAGAATAGGGAAGAAATAGAGGGGACAATGAAGGAAAAATATTTTATTCTTACCATAATCAACTAAACATTATTTATTTACAGTAGGAAAATCTTAGATTATTAAGCAAATAAATATATTTTTGGCATGTTAGTTTTTCTCAAATTGTTTTGTTAAATAAAGAATTTGTTAAATAAAGAAAAAGGCACTAATAAAAAAACAATAAATACCAATAAGCAAGCAAACAAGTCCTCTTTTTTTCTCCCTGGTTTTCAGTCATTTTTCCCCCCACATGAATAAGCAGCACAGTGTATCATAAGACAACTGAACCAAACAATTTCCCACACAATCCTGAGTGGGAGCTACAGAAAATGACCAAAGGGATAGCGTTATGTGGCCATGTTTCACATCTTAAATCTATTGTCCACCATTCAGTTAATTTTCTTCTGTCCTCCCTATGTCTGAGGAAAAAAGTTTAAAGGAGAAATTGTTTCAATGTGTTTTAATTTAAGACATAAAAGAGTCAGCCCATCTTATAGCACACAATCATATCTTAGAAAGTTTAAATAAAGGAAGTGGGTAAAATCTGCATTAGATATGTACAGATATGATTAAGCAAAACTGACTTAAAAAATGTGCTG
Organism: Tarsius wallacei; assembly: GCA_963574415.1. NCBI lineage: Eukaryota > Metazoa > Chordata > Mammalia > Primates > Tarsiidae > Tarsius > Tarsius wallacei. The sequence goes on from CAUYQG010042323.1 coordinate 7,288, forward strand.
GGGTTGCATTTAATTTTATTCACTTCAGGACACATTCTATTGTCACATCAAATTACATGCCTTATTTTTTAAAACAATAATGGTATTTTGTCTGTAATGTGTGAAGACGTGAAGATAGAGATAGAAATATTTTCATAATTATTTTTCCATCAAGTTCTATGTTGCTTATTTCAAATATAAATAAGGTGTTTCTATAAGATTTAGCCTCATATTGAGTTATGTACATTCAAATTATTTCCAAAGGTGGCTTTAAAAAGGGCAAGGTGGTCTTCATGGGAAATTAAAATAAACACTTTGGAATGTTTTGCTAAATATTTAATTTACAACTCTTTAAGTTCTATAAAATTCAGAGGACTTTTCTCAAGTTTTCTTCATAAAAACGAAACTCATAACTTTATAGAGAATAAGAATTATTGTTTCATTAGCAGCCATTAAATTAGGGGAGAACTTAGAAAACATTAAAATGTTTCGAAGTGACGAGAATACTTTTTTTTTGTTTGTTTTTCTTTTGAGACAGGGTCTCACTCTGTCACCCAGGATGTAGTGCAGTGGCAATCATAGTTCACTATAAGCGTTTACTCCTGGGCTCAAGCAATCCTCCAGCCCCAAAGTCCTGAGTAGCTGGACTAAAGGTGCATACCACCATGACTGGTTGATTTATTAGTAGTATTCTTTGTAGAAGCAGAGGGTCTTTAATGCCCAGGCTGATCCCGAGTGCCTGGACTCAAGCAATTATCCTACGCAAAGTGCTGGAACTATAGGCATGAGCCACCACACCTGGCTAGAATGGCTTTTAAAAGTGCTCTTTCTGTCTCTTGGGAAGGGTGAGAACACTCTGGGAGTATTCTAAGAGCTCCTGGCCTTTGCACAACGAGGACTGAGGATTATGTTTTAGGCCTAGTGAGGAAAGGCTTATGCACATGTATGGCAGCAAACAAACACTCCAAGACATGAAATCATCTGCTATTCTGGCATCCCCCCCAACTTGAATACCCCCATTTATTCATGATCATCAGTTAGGTTAATCAGGTGAATTAACCTAGTAATGTCAGATAATAATAGTTAACCTAAATACATGTCAAGCAGAGCCAATGAATGCCCCTGCATTCATTTTTTTCCAGGTTACTAGCACAAACTGATTTAAATATCAACTAATCATTGCTCTGGAAGGCCTGGAACATCAAAAACTGTTTTAAGAGAAGAGACTGGTTAAATTATATTTCACTTCAAACTTCAAGCCAACCTATATGTAATTCTGGGCAAGTCTCCTTCACATTTAAGTCCATGTTTCTTTCTTTATCTCAAGACTATACTTCTTGCTGTCTTACTTCATCAGTATTTTAAGATTTTTTAAAAGAAAAATAAGTCTTTTTTATTACCTAAAAGATAGCAGACATGATTACTACAGTATAAAATTTATGATTTTGAAAAGGGAGCCTAGAAAACATAGTGAGACCACATGTCTACAAAAATAGCCAGGTGTGGTTGCATGAGTCTGTAATCCTAGCTACAGAGGAGGCTGAGGTGAGAGGATCACTTGAGCCCAGAAGATTTAGGATGGAATGATCTGGGATCCCATCACTGCACTCCAGTTTGGAAAAAGAGAGAGATACTGTCTTTAAAAAAGAGGAGGTGGGGGGATAGGGTTAGGGGGAAGGTATATTTGAATCTTTGACACCATTGATACTTGAAAATATTCTGAACCCAGGACCAACTGATTAGGTTACAAACAACTGTATCTTCCCATTCTGCTTACTTTTGATCTCTATCATATTGTATTTTTACTCCTATGACTCCTCAAGATAAAAGCCTTTCACTCTCAGATTCCTATTATTTATTGGTGTACAGTATTTATGGTTTAACAAGGTGTTTATGGCTAATCATTGTGTTTCTTACTCAGATGAACCTTTTCCCCATATGACTACAACCAAATGAATATTTTTGTAAACTTATTTTTATTTTTTTTTTATTAGTTGTTATTTTAAGAAGAATTATTTTTAAAACTCCAACCCTGAGAAGTTAACTGCCATTAAAAAGATCCTCAGCCCCAAAACCAATTTAGGGCTTCTTCAATTTTCTTTCCAAGATGGCTGCCAATTTCACATTAACCAAAAAGTATCTATATTTCTTTTCTGCCTTACTTACACCAGGAAGATTAACCTGCTTCCTAATGTGCTAACCAACTTTATGATTTTCTTTTTCTAAAATTCTTATTTCACCAAGAGATACTTTGTTTCCATTGTAAATTAAATAGATTAATCCACATCTTCCTATACAGCCTTTATTCTGGCTAGCAGATTGTGTGACCTACCAGTAGGAACCGTACATTTTTTCATATCAATATGTGATGCCCCCACAGATAACATTGTTATGCTAGCATTTGCAATTTTTAGAACTTTCTCTCTGTCTAGACTGCTCCTAGACAGCAACCAGGCTTACCCAGACTTCCACAAAGCATGAACTGTTTGGCACTAAACTTTCAGTAAAACACTAATCGATATATGTAATAAGATAGAATTTATTTCTCTCTTCATGTTCCCCCTGGAAAAGTATTACTAAAATGATTGTTTGCCTTACAATTTATGGAATATCAGAATTAAAGATGCAGAAAAATTTCTTGCATTATCTGTGTGGGACTTAATGCAAATGAAAGTAAACTTCTATACTTTAGGGGGAGGTTAGATTAAGAAAACAGATAACCTAGCTTTGCAAAAGAGGTTTAAGAACCTCACAGCTTAAAAATTAATTTCCAGCTCAAATAAGAGTAAGCATGATTTCTCTAGTGCTTCCTGCTATCGTATCCATCACTGAAATGCCACAATGCAGCTGAGCGTGGTTGGCAGACTTGAGGCACTCTGTTTGAAAGCACAATTTTCTCTTAATGCTTAAGGATCACTTTGCAATTGCTGTGATTAATTGAAACAATACTTTTAAATGTTGCTGAGCCGCCACTAGTTTATTAAAGAAGGCAATTCCTACGCAAAGCCTCTTTATTCCACACCAAGTGCTCTGATCCCCAGACATATGTGGTAAAGTTGCAAGTACAATGTCAGGTCCCACAATGTATAATTCCACTTAGAAATGTATCACAATAAGTGTTTAGTCTTCACTGTCCCCAGTTTTGTGATGATGAGGACATTGCATTTAGAGTAGGGCAATTTTGGTTTGTGTTAGCCAGAGCCGGTGATCATCTCTCACCCCTGACCTTCAGGTTAATGAGAAGTTCCTCTGGATAATTGTCCTCTCTTAAGACAGCCCTGTGCTGTGTAATCTTTATCGCTGTAAAATGACATTTAAAGTTTGTTTTACATGAGCAAGTAGGAGAACATTATTTCTGCAATGAGCAATAATTATCTGCCTCCTAGCTGAAAATGCATGCTGTGGATAAATTGTGTTCATCTGGTAGCCTTTGTTTATAAGACAAGTTAATTAAAAGAGGAATGTTGAAAAATATGTTTGCCCACTGAGTGCTGATGGAGTAATAATATTACTTTACAAGAAAACATTACAAGCAACACAACTTTGGTTTTGTTCTGAAGTTATGAGAGAAAATGAGGTAAATGTAATGTTCCCACAAGCAAAATTTGATCACAAAAAAGAACAGATGAGGGAAATTATCTACTTATTCTAATCAAGTAATAAAGGTCTAATATTCTCTGTACCCAGGTGGCATTTGTACTGTTTAGCCTGGACAAGAAATATTGAACCTAACAACATGGCCTTATTAAAATACCCAAGTAATTCTCTATACTAAATACTCATTTCCCTGGCTGTTACTGAGATCAGTATCTTTACTGAAAATAAATTAACTATTTAATCTAAGTACATGATATAGTTATCCCCCACATGCCTTGCAAAAAGTTTCCTTGCAGCCATACATTAAAAACTAATTTCCTATTTTTGTGAAGAGACTAATAACTCAAATTGGACTTTATTCAGCATTTACTGGAAATAATACACTAATTTTTACCTCATGAATTTTCTCTTTTAAAAAGCATCCTAACATTAAACTTTTATATCAATAATTGAAATCAGGGCTCAGTATACAGACTTTGTGGAAAATCATTTAAAATTAATATTTTTATTTAAAAGTTTTCAGTAGCAATTTCCACTTGTTCATTTTAGCAATAACTGATCAGACAGCAGACTTCGTCAACAAATTTGAATAGCCATGTTCCTACCTCGAGAAATTGAGGTGCGTACTTTCTAAAATCATGTCCCTCTATACAAATCAACACTTTGATCTAGGTTGGGTTATCACCACTTAATTGGGGCTTTTCTCTATTGCTATTTCAACTCGTATGGCAGCAAGAATATATTCCATCAACCCCCTAATTTTTCTGGTAAAGGCAAAAGTGACATACAGTTATATAGGTTAATGGTTCCCATTTTGGCCATTTAATTCAAAAATCTGTTCACAAAATTAATATTTTAAAGTAAGTTTGTGTCTTAAGGTTGCATATCTTAATCTTTAGCAATAGGAAATGAAGGTAAAAGAGGTTAGGTCCATTTATAAAACTTTTCCGAAGCATACCGTGCTTATGCTCACTGCTTTTGAATTAGTTTAAAAATAAATCTTTGGAGAGTCTTTATTTCTAACTCAGACTGTTTGAGAATCTAATGAAAGATATACAAAGCTTCTCTGAAAAAAAGAGAAGTCATATTCATGCAAAATTTTGTAGATTATTTGAGAAGATAAGGAACAACTTGAAGCTCATGGGTCCATGGATTCAAAGTTAAGAATACCTGAAAATGAACTTCCCAGATTATGACACTGTTTTTTGTTTTTTAAATTTTTACCATTCCTACTCAAAATATCTTCTATTACTTAAAACTATTCCTTAAAAGCCAGTGTTATCATCAGGCATTTGCATTGTTCTCACACTGAAGAAAATTGTTAGGTTCTTGTCAAGGGGATTGTTTATTTTGAGAATTAATCTTCCCTCAGGTCAGTGCTAGGTTGAAGTATAAGGTAGAAAATTTGTATTATTTCGCACACAGCTTCCACTTCTTTCTTCTCCATCACTTTCTTAGGAATTTACTTCTAATGATAGCTCTTGTTCATTTTCCTTTGATGGATGATAGAATCTCACTCCTGCATAAATCTTCCTCCTAGTTTTTAGGTGAACAAACTGAGGACAAATACTCTGAAATGACTTCATAGGATTTGTGTTAAAGTCTCCTGGTCACAACAAATAGAGTCAGGACAAAAATCTAGCATTATTAAAATCACTGGTGAGGCTTACAATTTATAACCTTGCAATTGATTTTTCTAGTAAAAAGGCACTGTAATAGTAGAATATAGGTCAAGCAACCAGGATAATATAGGTGCCATATGTGTAAAAAAAGGCAACTGACAATTATGCTTTTCCAATTATTGAGCACGTGGTAGATTTACATGCTTAATCATATTTTATATAAGTAACTGTGCACCTGGTTTTCCTACTGAAAAGGATGGACCTGTCTTCATCTTGAATTCAGAAACATATGTTACTGTATGTAATCACCTTTACAAGTTATACCGCATTTGCTTGAGAATGGCAAAATGTAGGTATTATTCTATTAATCAGTAAACAAATGCACTCATAAATAAACATGTGAATAAATGAACATATATATGCTCATATGCATTTATACATATAGATACTCACATAGATAGATTAAATGAAAGGAGTGGAATATAATGAGAAATGGAGAAGGGTGAATTTACTCAACTATACAAAGTATCCAACAGAAAAATTAATTTAGAATATAATCAGAAAATAACATAATAAGTGAAATGGAATACTTAATACAAGAGTACTCTTATATGGAATCTTGGTGAATAGTATTCAAAAATATGTAATATTTTAAAATAAGTGAAAAAAGGCAATGCTTTGAAAATAAAACTGAAGAAAAAAGCAGCATTTTTACAAATTGTCTATGGTTTTCTAATTACTATTTTCTGTGTAAAACACTACTTCAAAATTTAGTGAGTTAAAACAGCCATTATACAGTCATGTATTGCTTGACAAGAGGAATATTTTCTGAGAAATACCTCATTAGGTGATTTCATCTTTGTGTGAATATTGTAGAGTATATTTACACAAACCTAGATGGTATAACCTACTACACATCAAGGCAATACGATACAACCTATTGCTCCTAAACTTCAAACCTGTGCAGGATGTTACTGTACTGAATGTTCTAGGCAGTTATAACACAATGGTGAGTATTTGTGTATTTAAACATAGAAAATATATAGTAAAAAAAATACAATAGTCTAATATTACGAGACCACTATCATATAATTGGTCTGTCATTGGCCAAAATGTTGCTATGTTTGCCATCACTATATTTTGTGTATGATTTTGTGGTTCAGAAGTTTAGCAAAAACTGAACTGGGCACATTGTGTCTGATCTAGGCAGTTGCAACTAGGACCACTGGGGCTTGAAGATCTACTTCCAAAATGGCTTCAAAATGGTTACATTTTGTATCTATATATATTTGTTGATTCTGATGAGCAACATGAGATTTCTAGATCAGAGAACATACTAATTATTACTATTATTTTGTTCACACAGTGAATTTATTACCAGCTGACCATGCACTAGTTATCCCTCCAGTCAACACAGTGAAGGCCAAATGAATCCTGCCTATACAGAGGTTTGAACCAAAGGAGAGGAATTCTGAAATTATGAACTATTGAAGCTTATCAAACTTGCTGGCACAGCTATCCTTTCTGGGGGAGGCGGGGGGGGGGAGAGAAAGAGTGTATCTTCACTTATTTTACTATGGAAAATAATAAGATTCTCTCTGAGGAGAGAAAGACAAAATTTCTAGGTCCATTACCATTTCCAATATTTTTTAAAAATGGCTCTGGAGACATAAATCTGTTAATTTATCTAAAGGTCTTTTCCTTTAATGTTGCTATTTATTGATGCCTCCCAACCCCACCAACCTCCCACAATTTTTGCTTAGAAAGCCCTGAGAGAAAATGTGAAAGTAATTACATTTTTTCTCAGCACTTATACCTTGCACCTTGGTTTTCCTTGGCCTGTTGCTCTCTTATTTTCTCTCTTATCCTCTTTCTCTCTCTTTCTCCATGGCATATTCCACTGTTTCCCATGTTTTTTTTGTTTGTTTTTTTTTTCTTTTTCCCACAATACAGGGTTTTAAGAGAAGTCATAACTCTTACAAGATAGATGGCTTCCAAGAGGCAAGAAGCAGAAACTGATACAATTTCACTTCTGCTTATTCTATCAATCAAATAAATCATAGGTCATTCTCAGACTTAAAGGGGCAAGAAATAGTCTCCAACTCTTTAAGGGAGAGCAGGAAGATGACAAAGTTTCATTGTAGAAGAAATAGAATATGTTATTTTGACCATGTTTGGAAAACACAATCTGTCACAAACCATAAACAGATTTTGAAAGAATGAAATCACTAAAACAAAGAAATACTGTAATTGGCTAAGCCTGACCATGCAAATAAATAAGTAATAAACAAATAAAATGCCTAATACTGATCAAGGTTTACCTTATTGACAGTACAGAGTATTTTCAAGGCTCCTTAGACTGGAATGTTGAACAAATTCTTCCAGGAACAAAAATAGAGCTTAGTCCCTACAACTCTTGATCAGGTTTTGATGTTTGGATAGTCTGAGCACAATGTGAGTTCAGCTTAGAGCATTGTTCAGGTAGGGTCTTTTGGAGCTAAGAGCTTGATTTTACTTTTAGATAAATTTGAGGCTTGGAGACTGTCTTAGATTGCCAACAGGCCTGTCTATTTTCATGTACTTTCCAACTATTCTCCCATTCTCCAGAGTATAGACTATTCTCTGGAGTCTCACAACCAATATGGAAGGTTAACCAAAAAAAGGTGAGACTTATTCTTTCTTACTCAAAAATCTACATTTCCTCAGCCTGGGAATTTTTTTTTAATCATTGAGATTAGGTAATGTTCTCCCTAAGGCTTTTAAAAGTTATTATTAAGTTCTGCTAATGTCATTTCATTTTTTTCCTTCTTCTCAAATTTTAAAAATATAATAGTTAATGTTTACTAAGTTCCAAGTAGAACACAGAAGAAAGATTACAGAAATAAAAAGACGGTCAGAAGACTTAGTAGTCCTGGTTCTGTCTCCATAAGCTAAGCAAGTCACTCAAAATCCCTGTCCTTAATGTTTTCATCTAGTCATTTTGGAATGAATTATCATCAGCACTGCCTTAAAAAAGCACCAGTGAAGCTGTAAATGCCTTGTATGTTAATAGTCTGTTTCTGAGGAAAGCAGGTTCCAGCAGGTCTTCATGAAGTTGCTATGTTTCATGCATAGAATAATGTTAAACATTGCTATGTTCCAGGTCTTAGCTAGCACCTATTGAAGGAGTGAAAAATGCAAGTCCTTTATAAGCACCATCACATTCAATTCTCCACTCCAGCCCTATAAAGTACTATTATCATCTCATTTAAAAACTAGAAAAGTGTATGTGTAGGGACAAGATGGCTGACTAGATGCAGCTAGTACACACCTCTTCCACAAAGAGGAATCAATATAACAAGCAGATATTTACACTTAGAATAGATCATCTAAGAGACTGGAATTCCAAAGAGAAGTGATAGGATGCACTGAAAACAAAGGAGAAGGAAGTAAGGCAGTTTGGTTGGCCAAGATTGATCAGGAGCCAGGAGAAGCTCGCAGACACAGGAGAAGGGTGATTGACCCCCAGGGCTTCATATTCCCTCTATGAACTTCTACAGTTCTAGCCACAGGACAGTCCTTCAACTTTCTAAGGCCTTAAGACTAACCTAAGGAGCAGCTTAGAGATTGTTTGGAGGCATTTCTTCAGAGAGGGAACTCACACTGAGTCGCACAGGCTTCTAAGCCCTGAAAAGCTGCTGCATGGTGCCATTTTGAGAGTTCATCTCCCAAAGGATGGCATTCTACGAGGCTAACACTGCTACTGCCACTACCAGGCCAAGAATGAAGAGGGATAGATGGGGCACCTTTACACTTTCCAAGGACAAATCATATTACTGCTGCTGTGGGTTGGTATGGGATCAAGAAATACAAAAATCACAAGCCTCACAGCTGCCTGACTACACTGCTCCCACTGAGAGTGTCCCTGCCCTTCTTGGAGGCAGGCCCACAGTGCAGCCACTGCTGCTCCTGTTTGAAAATTCTGCTAGTGATCTGGGAACCACTCCACCCCTGCCTATTACAGTCAATGACTGAATACACTACCAGGGGGCCTGAAGACAAGTCTGTCAACAGTCTCATCCTCCCAGTATGGAAACACATTGATCAGGGACCTGGGAATTACCCATTCCAGTCCACCACTGTTGGTACATGATAACTCTCCACTCCCCCAGAGTCTAAGTATAAGGTCACCCAACCTGCCCCTAACACCACAACTGGAACCCTCCCATACAAGCCACCTGTGGGCCAACAGACTGGTCCACTCATCTCATGAAATCCACTACCAACATTAGTATGAATTTTTGGGTTTCAGTGGGTTGCTCCACCACAGTTACCACCATTGCCCACAGTTCCACTGCTGAAAGCCCAAGAATTGACCCACATACTCACTCACTGCTGCCACTACTGGCATTCTATCGAGTCACCTGGAGGCCCAAGCATCAACCTGCCTGAACTTGCTAACACTGGAGCCAAAATACACTGTTCTTGGGCTAAAGAACAGGCATACTTAACCTGCAACTGCCACCACCAGTCCTTGAAGACTGGTCCAACTGGCATTCCTAGTCCGCAGCAAAATTTTATCACAACTTCGCTTAATAAGCACACCATAACCTCCAAATAAGTTTCAGATACACTGATACTTTTTATATCTGAAAATATAATACAAAAATTACACAACTAAATGCACTCAAAATCAAAGTCAAAGTGCCCTATTTAACCAAAAATATATATCCATCTTAAGGAAAATTTTCTCCTACAAAAGGAAATTCAAAAGATTAGAAGAAATGTGACTATAATCACCACTAGACTGTCATTACAAAAATAATCAAGAGAGTTCTAAACCTAAGTGATAAAATGACATTTACAATCATGAAAACACAAAAAGTATAAAATATACTGGTAAGCCAAAGATACAACTGAGAAAGAGAAAATACTCAAATGGTACCACTACAGAAAATCACCAAACCAAAATGACAATTAATAAGAAAAAACAAACATACAGAGGATATACAAAATAATCAACACACAATAATATGACAGAAACATAACCTTGTATATCATGATAATCTAAAATGTAAATGGATTAAATTCTATGCTTAAAAGATATACTGCCTAAATGAATAAAGAAATGTAATCCAACTTTATACTCTCTATAAGAAACACATTTTTTACCTGTAAAAATACATATAAGCTCAATATAAGGAGATATAAAAACATGTTTAACACAAACAAGTATCAACTCAAGTATCAGACAAAATAGACTTTTTAAGTAAAAAACAGTAAAAAAAAAATCATTCTATAATAATAAAGAAATCTATCCAGCCAGAGAAAATAACAATTATAAATATAATAATAGGGGACTTTATCATTCTACTCTTAGCATTAGAAAATTATCTAACTAATCAATATAAAGAAACACATTTTAGTTAAACTGATTTAACCAGGATTTAGATCAAATGGCCCTAATAGACAATTACAGAACATTTTATTCAACAACTGCAGAATATCCATTTTTCTCAACACATGAAACATTCTCTAGGATAGGCCATATGTTAGGCTACAGAACAAATCTCAACAATATAAATAAAGAAAATCAAACTGTATCAAGCATTTTCTCAGAGCACATGCAATAAAACTAGAAATCCAGTGAGTGAGTTTATGGAAAATTGGATATACATGTCAGTGAATAAGTGGGTATGTGAGTGGCTGACTGAGTAGACACTCAGGGGCAAGTGGCCAGGACTCTCCAGGTGAAGAGGTTGCTTGGTCCCTAGCACTTCCCAAGTCACAGAAGCTGAGTGCCAACTTTTTTAAATAAACAAAGCCTTCGGGAAGAAGCAGCCAGGAGTGACTGCCAACTCCAGGTTCTGCTTCATCATTCCAGTGCCTGGCCAAACACTGGCAGAAAGAGCTGAGGAGGGAGTATAGTGAGGGAACCCAGAGACAGATCCCTACTGGAGAAGAGGCACCCTATCACCATGTTGAAAACTGGGCAGGAAAGTGCTCCAGCTTACTCACAATACAGCAACAGACTCAAACCAATCTCTGTGACTGGTGGGTTAACTACTAAGGGGTTGATCATGACCCAGAAGGAATATCCTGAAAACACAAACTCCAGTGGGACTGAGCAAGTGCTGAATCTCGAGCCCCACAACATACACTGATTCAGCTGAAGGGCAAAGGCTGTGGCCAGGAAAGGACAAGAAAGACCTCCAAGGAGATCAGTGGGGGTACACACACATACCCATTGCATCATCATGTAGTGTAGTGGTAGGGAGTGAATTTCAGGGAACACATACCATAATCAGTGAACATTATGATTTGCAACTCGTTTCTGAATCCTAGCTCCCCATGCTCCACCTTATTTGACTCCCAAACTATAAGAGACAGCAAAGGTTCCCACCCACAGCCCTGTTTCAAGCTAGAATAAATTCAGAGGCTGGATTAGGGAAGAATAGAGGGCTGAGCAAATATCAGAAGTGAAGGCCTCTTCAACTGCCACTGAGTAATGAAACTAAAGAGAAAAGAAAGAGATCTATCAAAAATGATGAAAAATCAACAGAAGAACACAGGTAATTCCCAATGTTACAAAGAGAAAAATCAGACCCCAAAGTCCAAAAAATGGAAGCCACCAATGACTGGCCCAAAACACAACAGGGATTACAGAATGGATGGAAAGAATGAATAAGACTCAAGAAACATAAGATGCAATCCTGAAAAACTTGTAACAGAGATTTTGGCCATAAGAATTTTCATCCAGGAAATAAATAACAAGAAGACAAGCATGAAAAGTAGAATAAATCAAACAGAAGAGAGAATCTCAGAAATTGAAGACCAGAACATGGAATTCACCCAATCTGTAAAAAACATAGAAAGAAAACTCAGAGAGAAAGGACAAAGCCTCAAAGAAATGTGTGATTATGTCAAGAAACCAAATCTATGCCTGATTGGTATCCCAGAAGAAGAAAGGAAATGGAGAACACCTTGGAGCAAATATTTCAGGAGATTATCCAAGAAAACTTTCTCCATCTTACCAGAGATATGACCATCCAAACACAAGAGATACAGAGAAATTCCTCAACACATTAAATGAGAAGACCAACCCATACTACACAAAGTAGGTTCAAAAGAAAAGTCCTAAAGGCAGCAAGAGACAAAGGTGATACTACCTATTGGGGAAAACCAATGAGAATAGCAGCAGATCTACTGACAGAATCACTACAAGCTGGAAGGGACTGGAATCCAATATTCAAAGTCCTTAAAGATAAACAATTTCAACGAAGAATTTTCTACACAGCCAAACTCAGCTTCGTCAGCGATGGAGAATTAAAATCCTTCTCAGACCTGCAATCCCTAAGAGATTATGCAGCTTCCAGACCAGCTCTACAAGAGATGCTTAAAAAGGTATTAAGCACAGAAGAAATAATAATAAAAAAAGAATAACCATGCATTTCCCAAGAAAATAGCAGAACACAGAACCAACAGAGAATACATTGCGACTGCAAACTTGAACACACGTATATCAACCCAAAAGCTAAAAGAAAACAAACAAAGAAAATACTTTAGAAGAACCTCATGATGGAGATAAACAATCACATTAAGTAATCAGCCTAAATGTGAAGGAACTAAATGCACCACTGGAAAGACACAGAATGGCAAACTGTATTTAAAAAAAAAAAACATGACCCAATAATTTGCTGCATCTGGGAAACTCTTCTCATCACAAGGGATACACACAGACACAGAGTTAGAGGATGGAAAACAAGTTTCCAGGCAAATGGATCAAAAATAAGGCAGGTGCTGCTATCTTAATATCAGACAAAACAACATTTTTTTTTTTTTGAGTTGGAGTCTCACTCTGTCACCCAGACTGGAGTGCAGTGGCATGCTCCCGGCCACCGCAGCCTCGACCTTCTGGGCTCCGGCAATCCTTCCACCTCAGCCTTCCAAGTAGCTGGAACTACAGGTATGCGCTACCACACCTGGTTAAGTTCTGATTTTATTGTAGAGATGAGGTCTCACCAAATTGCCCAGGTGGGTCTTGAACCCACGGGCTCAGGCAACCCACTCACCTCAGCCACTCAAAGCACTGGGATTACAGGCTGAGCCACTAAGCCTGGCCAAAACAACCTTTAAGCTATCAAAAACTTTAAAAGGTATAGAAGGACACCACATAATGGTAAATGGTTCATCCATCAACAAGAAATGCCCATTCTAAACTTATACGCACCCAATACAGGAACACCAGAGTTTATAAAGCAACTACTAAAAAAACTAAAAAAAGATATTGACTCTAACACTACTATAGCTGTGGATTTAAATACTACACTAACAACCTTAGTTAGATCATCAAGGCAAAATCAACAGAGATCCAGAACCTCAACTTGAAGCTCAACGACATGGGCTTAACAGTTATCTATGGAATACTACACCTAATAACCACAGAATATATATTATCATCATATGGAGCGTCCTCCAAGATCGATACATCCACAGCCATAAATCAAGCATAAACAAATTTCATAAGATCAAAATACTGCCATGCATCTTCTCAGAACACAGTGGAATAAAAATAAATTTCAACACCATCAAAATTCCTCCCAAACCCAAAAAGTCATGGACACTAAGCAACATGATACTGAATGACTACTGGATCAACACAGAAATTAAAAGTTTCCTGGAAAAAACATAAAAATGAAGAAACAGCATACCAAAATTCTGAGATGCCACAAAAGCTGTTCTAAGAGAGGAATTTATATCTCTATGAACATACATCAAGGAAATGGAGAAACCACAAGCTAACAACCTAACAAACCACTTAAGGGAGCTGGAAAGATAAGACAACCAAATCCCTAACTTTAGCAGAAGATTCCAGGTCATCAAAGTAAAAACCCAAATACAGGTCACAGAAGACAAAAATATCATAGAAAAAAAATCAACAAAACAAAAAGCTTATTCTTTGAAAGAATAAACAAAATTGATGATCCTATAGCCAGAATGACCAAGAAAAAGGGGGAAAAAATCCCAAATAAACA
>CAUYQG010042331.1:0-20662 GCA_963574415.1 Tarsius wallacei
TTCCAGCTACTTGGAAGGCTGAGGCGGAAGGATCGCCGGAGCCCAGCAGGTCGAGGCTGCGGTGGCTGGGAGCGGCCACTGCACTCCAGTCTGGGCGACAGAGTGAGACTCCAACTCAAAAAAAAAAAAAAAAAAAAAGAAAGGGGCCTCTGGATATGGGCTAGGCCCTATGCTTTAGCAGGCCTCCCAGATGCACTCTTACATTTGAGAACCCCTGGTCCATAAAGAGCAGTGTGGCCACCTCTGGGAGCCCTGCTTGATATCTCTACTTCATGAGACTTGGCTTCTCCTACCTGGCATCAGCCTCAAAGTCACAGCATTTCAGAGGTACCTACCATATACCCCTTCCTTTTACAAAGGTGTTAGAATGCATGGTTTGCCCAAGGAAAAAATTCAGGGAATTTTCTCCCAAGCTTCTCAATTTACAGGAGCAGAAAAGGGAAGCCAGTAGAGGGGACCCTTGGGGTTCCTTGGAACTGCTTGCTCTGGTTGTCAGGGCTTTGCACGGGGTCTGGTACGGGTTTGCCTCTCTTAGGCCTATGACTGGGTCGCCACACAGTTCTGGGCTCATGGTGCAGGCTGTCTAGGTCCCTGGCCTGGTATTTCTCTCCTCAGGGGTGATGTTGCATTCAGCTTTCTCCTCTTTGATCACACCAGTCCTCGCTGCCACTCACGCAAGGTTGGAACATGAAGGGCCCAGCTGTGAAAAGATCACAATAGGGTTGGTTTTAAAAATCAGTCTCAAGCATCTAAAAATACTTGTCAATCACAGAGAGATAGGAAGTCACTAGAAAGACAGGAAATGTTCCAGGGTGGAAATGCATCCCTCTCAGCCTGGTCCTATGGCACAGATGTCTTTTCAGACAAGTGCCAGGGTCTTTTCAGATGGCTGAAATTAAGGCAATGCTCTGCTTTCTCCCCCCACAACACTAACAAGTGTTGATTTTCTAGAAAAGAGGTGGGGGGAGGAGAAAAGGAGAAAGGAATTGCATTTTTATTAATATTAGTATTTTTGTGAACATCATCAGAGGTATCGGGTCCCAAGGAGAAGATTGTACTTTGAAAACAGTTTTTGGCCGGGCTCGATGGCTCAGCCTGTAATCCTAGTGCTTTGGGAGGCCGAGGTGAGTGAATTGCCTGAGCCTGCAGGTTCGAGACTGGCCCGGGCAACTTGGCAAGACCTCATCTCTACAATAAATCAAAAATTAACTGGGCATGGTGGCGTGCACCTGTAGTTCCAGCTACTTGGAAGGCTGAGGCGGAAGGATCGCTGGAGCCAGCATGCCACTGCACTCCAGTCTGGGTGACAGAGTGAGACTCCAACTCAAAAAAAAAAGAAACGAAAACACTGTTTTCTTTCACAGAGCAGAAGAGTGATGGACAGTGTGAGCACTGTCCATGTAGCCCCACACCACCTACAAGGTGCTGACTCAGCCACAGAGGGTGTTTTCGCACCTCTTCACTTATTATGGCCTTTGCAACAGATCCAATGCTCTTTTGTTTCCAAACATCACTACAGGCCAGGCACAGTGGCTCATCCCAGCAATTCAGGAGGCCAAGGAGGGAGGATGCTTGAGGCTAGCAATTTGAGATTAGCCAGACCAACATAGACTCTGTCTCTATTTAAAAAAGGAAATTACTACACACACTCTTCTAACCGTTACCCAGCAAGTGGGGGTAGGGGAGCACAAAGGCAAAGCTATGTTTTCTCACCAAATGTGGAAGAGTCATTCTCTTCCACAGAGAGTCATACAGATGTATTGAAGAAGCACCGTGGGGGGCAATCCATAATAGAAGGACAATCCTTTTCACACTTGTCCTCTTGAGAGGTGGGTTTGGGCAAGCCTGTGCCATTCAGAGGCGTTTCAGCAGTTATTGGTAGCACGGCTGGATTTCAGGACTAGAATTAGAAGAAGAGAAGTAGAGGATTTTACAGCCAGCTTGGGAAAGGGAGCCCAGGATATGGTAGAAAGGCGTGCTCATAACACACACACACACACACACACACACACACACACACACACACAGACACACAGACACACACAGACCACACACACACACACACAGACACACACACACACACACACAGACACACACAGACCACACACACACACAGACACACACACACACACACACACACACACACACACACACACCCCTTACTCCAAGCTACTTGTGTTTTGTTTTCTGGATGTCCCACCTGCTCATTTCAAGAAAGTGACCAGCCCGTCTATTTCTTGGCTTCGGGAGGAGTAGACAGCTAGTGTTTCTAGGAGACAAACTCTTCCTGGACTAAATGAAAGTTTAATCTCATCGAAGATATATTGATATTCTGAAAGTGGGGGTTTGGGGGAAAGGACAGGGGTCGAGCTGAAGGAGGAGGAAGATTAATGGGTTTATCAAGGATCAGGACCCCAATTTTGTGCTCTCCCAATGCCCCAGGGCTGCGGCAGGACCTCTGGGAAGAGTGGCCATGGAATGTGCCTGGGGAAGCTGGATTGAAGTGTGGAGACACCCAGTTCACATAAAGAGTGTAAGCATGAAATCAACCCGGGTTTTAGCCCAAGCTCTGCTATTTGTCGGCTATGTGACATGAGATGGTTAGTTCTCTTTATTGCCTCAGTTTCCTCTCCTGTAAAATGAAGATTATTTACTCCACAAATATTTATTGAACTATATGCCAGGTACTATTTGAGGGGGTGGGAGACAGAAGTAAACAAAATAAAGATCCTACTCTTATAGAGCTTACATTCTATTTGGAAGAGACAAGCAGAAAACTCTGTTTAGAAAGTAAGTCACATAGTGTATAGTGTAGTATGTTAAATGATGATAAGGGGCATAGATTGGAGCATGAAAAAAGGGAATTATGAAGGATGAGGCACAGATATAGATACAGATGGTCAAGATAGGTCTCAGTGAGAAGATAATACTGAGCAAAGACTTGAAGGAGATGAAGAAGAACCATGAATTATCTTGGAAAATAATGTTCCAGATCAAAGAGTTGCCTCATACAGAACTATTTATGTAAAGCACTTCTAAGTCCCTGGCACTTTACTCACATTCCACAAGTATTAATTGTTGTTGCTCTCATACCCAAGTGTGGCCCAGCAGCTACCTTGTGGACTAGAAAAATGAGCATATACATCATAACCAGCATGCCATGAGTGGAGGGACCCCTCCAAATGTTTGACTCTGGATAAGATCCCCAGGATCTTTGTTTGACTTTGGGGTATGGGGAGGAATCTCTAATGGTGACTGAGATTAAAGTTCCCTCCAGTCCTGCCAACTGAGGACTCAGAGTCAGATTCTATTATGATTTGAAGAAAATAATGCAGCTTTCTGACTTGAGTGGATAAAGATTCCTACCCATGCCCAAGAAAAATGGAAGATGGCAGAGAAGAGAAGACATGATAGGGTCCTAGACCAAAAGACCTGAAAATGTCTTAATGGAGCAGATTGTTATGACTTTAGCAAAGCATGCAACAAAAGGGGGGAAAGACAAATGGGAGGCAGAAAGGAGTGGGGGTCAGAGAGAAGAAAAATGTGCCAACAAGGATCATGTTGTAGGATATATTTGAAGTTACTAGAAGTAAAATACAAGTGGCCAACAGGGGCAGGTCCTAAGGAGGTGGGAGCAGTAGACACCATAAGTCAGAGGCAGGTGGTGCCAGGGACAGAAAGTGACATTTGGCTTCTAGCAACCAAGTTATCCTATAGTCAAAAATGTTTAGGCTCCATAGACGGGAATGGGTTGGGAGTATGAAGGCGTGGGGGTATGGAGGAGTACACAGAGGGCCTTAAATGTGTTAGAATCCCAAAATGTTAAAATCCTCTGGCACTCATTTAATCCAACCCCCTCCTTTTTATGTGAGGAAACTGAGACTCAAAAACATAAAGCAGCTTGCCCAAAGTCACATTCTACTGGTCACAATTCCATTCACAATTATAGAAACTCAGTTCAAACCAACTTAAAAAGCAAAAGGGAATATATTTTGGCTCATTTAACTGTAAAGACCAGGAGTAGTCCACAAGCCAGGACTGAGACCAAAATGTGGGTATGAACAAATTCAGGGTTTCTAGCAGAGACAAGATGAAAAGTAGACTGCTGTCACATTGCTTTATGAGGACATAGGCAGGCATGAGGCCCCCTAGAATTTACAAGACTTTTCTTAAAGCCCATTGTGGCCAATTTCCCAGAATAAAATAAATCAGACATCGACTCTGTGAAAGGCAGGAAACTGCTTGCTACTCTAAACGACACTTATTTCCAAGGACTGCTCAATAAGAGTCTAAAACACAAGTTGTAAACTGACAGTCAATATTTAAATCCAGTCTCCAGATGTGCTTTCTCTGATGAACAAGGGATGTTTTAAAAATTCACTTACTTAACAAATATTTGCTGAGCACTTACTATGTACCAGGTTCCACCACTCTAAGCACTTGGCATACAACAGTGAATAAAACCAGGGGGAAAAAATCTTGCGACACATACTTTGAACATAGTGGTAGGAAATGGGCAGGTCAATCAATACATTTTAAAAATCTATTATTCTAGAAAATGACAAATAGTATGGAGAAGAAGAAAAATGGAGAAGGAGGAAAGTACAATGTAGGAAGGAGGAGGTGTTGGAATTTTAAAGACAGCAGTCAGGAGGGCTCACCGAGAAGGTGGCATTTGGGCAAAGATCTGAAGAGAAGAAGGAGCAAGCCTCGCAGTTGTCTAGGGGAAGAGCATTCCAGGCCCAACCACAGCCAGAGGCAGAAACACACCTGCCTTGTTTGGGAAACAGCAAGGGTGTCTATTTCTATTTTTGTTTTGTTTTGTTAATCTATACTACTTGCCAACATTAAAAAATTGGAAATTTCCCATCAAACTCTAGATTTTTCAGCTTTTATTTTTTTAAAATGTAGACTGGGCATGGTGGCTTACGCCTATAATCCCAGCAATTTGGGAGGTAGAGGCGAGAGGATTGCCTGAGCTCAGGGATTTGAGACCAACCTAAGCAACATGGCGAGACCTCGTCTCTACAATAAATCATAAAATTAGTCAGGAATGGTGGCACACGCATGTAGTTCCAGCTACTTGGAAGGCTGAGGCAGAAGGATTGCCTGAGCCCAGCAGGGCGAGGCTGCGGTGGCTGTGAACGTGCCACTGTACTCCAGCCTGAGCGACAGAGTGAGACTCTGACTCGAAAAAAAAAAGTTTAGTTACTATTTGACAATGCTGACCCCAAATTATTTCATAAAATAATGCGTCAGATTTGAGAGAATGAGACATGTGTCTCCAATTTAACATAGTCCCCTTCCCACCCCTTATATTTTCTCTAGACTCACTCTCAGCTACTTCATTTATGTCAATTGCTGGTCAAGCCCCTGCAGGCGTTTAATTCCTTGTAGCCTACATAGGCTAGGGTGGGGTATGGTCATAAGTAAACCCTGACAACTAAGTGGTGTAATAAAACAGATTCTTCCTGGCATCAGTCCTTCTTGCAGTGACTTCAAGTCCAGGTTATTTTTATACTGTGTCTGGACTTCATAATCATCTTAGAACAGGAAGAGAGAACAATAAATGTGACATGTAACTCTGAATTGGATCCTGGACCACAAAAAGGACGTTAGTGGGCAATTGGCAAAATCCGAATAAAGTTTGAGATTATACATTGTTTCAATGTCAGTTTCTTGATTTTGGTAATTGTACTATGGTTATATAAGAGAATATTCTTGTTTTTTTAGCAAATACATGCTGACATATTTAGAGATAAACAGGCATCATATCTGTAATTTATTCTCAAATATTTCAGAAAAAAGTTGTGTGTAGAGAGAGACAGAGAATAATAAAACAAATGTGATAAGATATTAATATTTGGGAAATTAGGGGAAAGTATATGCCTAAATGCTTCACTTTGGAAGTGATTGCATGTCACTTCTGCTCACATTTTATTGGCTACAACTAGTCACATGCCTTGACCACCTACAAGAGAGCTGGGAAGAAGTCTCTTCCCTATTCCTGTTTAAAACAGTGTTTAAGCCAGGCTCGGTGGCTCAGCCTGTAATCCTGCGTTTTGGGAGGCTGAGGTGAGTGGATTGCCTGAGCCTGCGGGTTTGAGACCCACCTGGGCAACTTGGCGAGACCTCATCTCTACAATAAATCAAAAAATCAGCCAGGCATGGTAGTGCGTGCCTGTAATTCCAGCTACTTGGAAGGTTGAGGCGGAAGGATCGCCGGAGCCCAGCAGGTCGAGGCTGCGGTGGCCGGGAGCGGCCACTGCACTCCTGTCTGGGCGACAGAGTGAGACTCCATCTCAAAAAAAATAAATAGTATTTAAAAACTATGCATCTTTTCTTAGCCAGAGCCACCTGGTTAATGTACATGATGTGATAACATTGATAAATTTTCCAGAGAGCTGAACTTCCCAGCCAGGTGGATGATTTATCTAAGCAATCTTCAATAATTATATACATGACACAGAGGTTAAGTGTATGAGTTCTGGAATCAGACAACCTCTGCTTAAATTATGGCTCTACCATTGCTAACAGTGTGACTTTGACCAGGAATTTTAACATCTCTAAATCTGTTTCCTCATCTTTAATTTGAAGATAATAAGAATATCCACCACAGACAATTAATGTACAGATTAAAAGAGATTATACATATAAAATTATTTGAAGAGTTCTTAATAAGTCCTTGATAAATGTCTATTGTCTTCAACAAGTATTAGTTATTGCTATAAGATGTCTTTAAACTTTATAGTACAAAATAATTTCAGACTGACAAGTTGCAAGATAGTGCAAATAACTCCCATATACTCTCCCCTAACTCCCCAAATATTAATACCTTAACACATTTGTTTTATTATTCTCTGTCTCTCTCTACATACAATTTTTTTCTGAAATATTTGAGAATAGATTACAGATACGATGCCTGTTTGTCTCTAATATGTCAGTGTGTATTTGCTAAAAAAACAAGGATATTCTCTTACATAACCATAATACAATTACCAAAATCAAGAAACTGACATTGTAACAATAGTATAATCTACAAATTTTATTCAGATTTTGTCAATTGCCCACTGATGTCCTTTTTGTGGTCCAGGATCCAATTCAGAGTTACATGCCACATTTATTGTTATATTTCTTAATCCTCTTTAATTTGAAACAGTTTTTCTTTGTCTATCATGACCTTGACATGTTTATAAGAGTACAAGCAAGTTGTTTTGCTGAATAGTCCTCGGTTTATATTTGTCCAATGTTTCCTCAAATCTAATTTCAAGGTACGTATGTTTGTCAGAAATACTCCAGAAGGGATGTGGCCTTCCCAGTGCTTTATGTCAAGAGCAAATGATGCCTATTTGTCTCATTCATGTTAATGTTCCCTTTGATCAATTGGTTAAGGTGGTATCTGCCAGATTTCTCCACTGAAAATTACTATTTTTTAAACTTTTTAATACATATTTTATTGGTAAATACTTTGATTGTATAAATATCTTGTTTCTCATCATATTTTGCCCACTAATTTGAACTTTTATTGATGATTCTTGCCTGAAGCAATGATTACTCTGGTGGTGGCCAAATGGTAATTTTCTAATGTTATCATTTCTTCAACATGTTCTCCTTATTATTGTTACATATTCATACATCTTGAGTCTCTCAAAGGAATAGGTCCTCTGGTATGGGACTAGGAGATCTGTCCTTAAATTGAAGGTCATGGAGGTAGGCCAAAAATTGAAAGAATGTGGCAATATCAAGGGACCTATGGAATGAACACTATTGTTTCTATAGGAACTGATGATGTAATTTCTAACATGCATGAATGTGGCAACCCACAGCCTCCCAAATTTGTGAATTGGGGTAGGGCAGCTTGAAGCAGGCTTGTACACATTTCAAAATTATTCAAAATAAAATGTGCCTCCTAAGACCTAGTATACTCTTTAGTCACACCAAAGAAGCTTTCACCAAACTTTCAGAAAGCATGAGAATGAATGCAAAATAAAATGTCCTAAGAGAAGAAGAATCTGTCTGAAGAAAACCTTGGGATTCTTTGACTTTTACAGCACATGCAACAACAGATGAGCCAGGAAGAAAAAAAAATGCCAAAGACAGAGGAATAGTACAATATTATGAAAACCACAGTAAGAATCTGAAGAAATGTTATCTTTCACACCTGAGTATAGTCTTGGATTTGTAACAACTTGGGTTCTTTAGATTAGAAAAACATAGGTGGGGCATGGTGGCTCATGCCTATAATCCCAGCACTTTGGGAGGCTGAGGCAAGTGGATTGCTTGAGTCCAAGAGTTCGAGACCAGCCTGGGCAACTTGGTGAGACCTCGTCTCTACAATAAAAAATAGAAAATAAAAAAAATTAGCCAGGTATGGTGGTGCACACCTGTGGTTCCAGCTATTTGAAAGGCTGAGGCAGAAGGATCACCTGAGCCCAGCAGGTTGAGGCTGCAGTGGCCGTGAGTGTGCCATTGCACTCCAGCCTGTGCAACAGAGTGAGTATTCTACTAAAAAAAAAAAAAAAAAAAAAAGATTAGAAAAACATGAGATTGGATTTTTAAAAGTGTGGTACATATACATGATGGATTATTATGCAGCCATAAAGAAGGAAAATGTGAACTTTGCAGCAACTTGGATGGATTTGGAGTCTACCATCCTTAGTGATCTATCACAGAAATAAAGAACTGAGTACCACATAGTCTCACTCATAAGTGGATCCTGAACACCTACCATAATACTACAAAAAAGGGACTGGCAGTAGCAGGACATTGCCGGGGTTGGGTGGGTATGGCACATAAAATCAATAAGGTCCCTGATCCTAATCCAGGTGAAATGAAGGCCAATGGGAGGCCCAAACTTCACCTGTACCTAGACCATTTACGTACCCAATCCTGTTGTACCCCACATTTGTAAAATTAAAAAAGAAAATAAAAGAAAAGAAAAACATGCAATGAGCATTATCAATATGCTCAGGTCCATAAAGTAAGGGGACACCTCAGTCTAACTTCTTTCCCCAAAACAAAACCACACGATTGTTCATCTACCCGGGCAGTGCTATGTCCAAATACCAGACTATATGGGACCTGCTGCCCTGGTTCTTCCTCCACAAAAAAGAAAAAAGCTCAAGGACCTAGATGGTGTTTGACTTAATTTTATCTCTTCAACAGCTGCTTGAAAAATTTCCCTCCCTTCTGTAATCCATTTACCTCCCCCTTATTCCCTAGTCTCACTGTCCCTCTTTTCTAAGCATGGCACACAGCCCCACAGTCAGAAGTGTTGAGTGGTACAGAGATTAGCAGGAGAAAGTCTTTGGAGCTGGTGTTTAAGCAGTCCATTGAATCTTTTGAGAGACCAGTTGTGGTGGTGGTTTTTATTTTTTTTTTCTAGAGACAGAGTCTCGCAGTATTGCCCAGACCAGAGTACACTGTCTATTCACAAGCACTATCGTGGTGCACTACAGCCTTGAATTCCTGGGTCCAAGGAATCCTCCCACCTCAACCTCCCAAGCAGCTGAGACCACAATCATGTGCCACCATGCCCAGTTTGAGAAGCCTGTTTTAATTTTTTAAAATATGATGGGTCCAGATTGCAAGTGGTTGAGAAGTATTAAGAAGATAAGGAAAGTGGAGAAATTGATGATAGCCTATACTCTCCAGATGTTTGTAAAGGGAAGGAGAATGAGAGGTTAGCAATCATACAGGCTTTTGCAGTTGGAACACTGGGTTGTGTTTTCATGGTGCTGGAGAATGACAACCCAAACATGCCAGGAAGTGAAAAATAATGGTAGACAGAGGTGGAGGTAGAGGATTATTGGTAAAGTCAATTACCCCAGATGAGGTTAGCTTTGGAAACAAAGATAGGATGTGACTTCTCTGGAAATAGAGAGAAAGAATGTAGGAAGCAGCAAAGGATGGATGATGATCCAAACAAAATTAAGACAGTGGAAAGGAGAGCTGAGGCCTTGAATTTCTCAGTAAATTAAGTATGGATTTCACCTGTGAGGGGTGGTGTAGGTCAGAACTTCTTTGGGAAGGATGAAAAGCATTTGGAACAGCCACCCTGAAGAATTCAATAGAAAATCAAGAGGCAGCCGGACATGGTGGCTCAGCCTGTAATCCCAGCACTTTAAGTGGCCGAGGCACAAGGATTGCCTGAGTCTGGGAGTTTGAGACCAGCCTGGGTAACTTGGTGAGACCTCATCTCTACAATAAGACAAAAGATAAGCCAGGCATAAAGGCTGAGGTAGAAGGATCACCTAAGCCCAGCGGGTCAAGGCTGCAGTGGCCGTGAGCATGCCACTGCACTCCAGCCTGGGCGACAGAGTGAGACTCCAACTCAAAAAAAAAAAAAAAAAAAGTCAAGAGGAATAAAAGGGCTGCTCTAACAACAGAAAACTTATAAATCTGAAAAACAAAATGCCTAGATGATACATCAGGTACAGATTGATTTGCTCCAGAAGTCTCTACAGGTCTCTGCTGATTGTAGTGCTTGTTGGAACATCT
Organism: Tarsius wallacei; assembly: GCA_963574415.1. Taxonomy (NCBI): domain Eukaryota; kingdom Metazoa; phylum Chordata; class Mammalia; order Primates; family Tarsiidae; genus Tarsius; species Tarsius wallacei. Next base: position 10,501 of record CAUYQG010042331.1, read on the forward strand.
ATCTGAATGTCTAAGTCTGATAGAAATCATTGGCAGACTAACTAATGGTTGGGATAATCATTAGCATGCACTTTTCATTACTTAGAGAAAGTATTGAATGTTCCACTCACAGCAAGCTGTTAAAATCCTAATTATCCCCCTTGGAGCCTGGCCTTCTCAATTTTAGAAACTAGCTCCTTTACAAAGGAAAGAAATTGCACATACACACAAGTACCCGTCCATACACACCATGAATAAAATACATTGATCTTCATTTCTCCATCCAGTAAGATAGTCACTCCTTGACACATTGACTTTATGGTAGCCCCATCATTCATCATTCCAAACAAAGTAAGCTTTCTACCCATTCCAGTGATAGCAGCAGCTGGGTTTTGTTGGAAGACACATTTATGTCAACTATGTAGAGGATTTACTCATACTCCCGTTGCCTTCTCATACCATACTGTGGCCAGTGATGAATGAAATGCCAGCTCCTTTCCTCCTGGGTTTTTGTGGAGAGACTGAGAAAATCGTTTCCTGGATAAATGAAGGCTGAAAGCCCTGGGAAGGAAAGAGATAGCACTCTTGAGAGAGATAGGAAAACATTGTCGGAGGAGAGATAGGAGGGACTGACGCCAGAAGCAAGGTACCAGTGCTGATGATAACTTCCTCCCACTCCTAAAGTGCTTCTCTATGGGTTTGAGCTTTCAAAAAATATAGCAGCTGAGCAGGCTGCTAAGCAGTGAGAAGAGTTGCCCTCACTTGGTGCTGAGAACAAAACTGAGTAATGAATGCTGGGAAGTCCCAGGTCCAACAGAGGCCCCACAAGTTGCTCAAACAGGAGGAAGTTTGGGAAGCAGAGTCATGCTTTGACTGAAAGGTGAGCAACAATAGAAGGGAATACAACTCTTCTTCCTTGGTCATCCCTGCAAAGAAGATAGAATTCATAAAATGATATGCTACACGAATTTAGAATTTGCAACATTTTGTTATTTGGGAGCTGGTGTTACATTGCAGTAGATGTGTAGTTTGATATATACACATCATATTAGATTACATATTGCTATAATCATTGGAGTTCCTTTGCTCTTTGCAAAATTGTGCCTTGTAAGAAACTGATCCTTTAGTCAATGATAACTGAAGGGTTCTATGAAGAAAAAAAAATGTAACTGTAAGGTTAAATGCTTTAGAAAAAGTCAAGCTTGGGGGCCAAGTCGTATTCATCTTTATTTAGAAGTTATGCTATTTAGAAGTTATGCTGGCTGCTACAAGTGTACATTATGAATCCACCAAGAGTAAATAGGAGGAGAGGGAACCAGCAGGGCTATGAGGATGGGGATACATTGAGGACATAGTTATAGACAATTGAAGAGTACAAAGACTGTAGGGTTCAATAAGTAGAATGAAGCTACCCTAGGAGACAGAGGTATACAATTAGATTGAAGCACATCCAGGCAGGTGATATATTATATTCTTTCTCAAGGTTGAGTTTTCTTTAATTGTGCTGTTTATCTCCTAAGAACACTTGAGTAGCTGCAAAGCAAACTTTTGAACTTAGAACTGAAGTCTCAACTCAAGCACAGTCTAATAGCCTGTCTATTACTGTTGTCCCTTTGGTATGGAACTAAAGACCCTCCACAAATTGGCGTCAGCCTGCCTGAGCTAAACTGAAGCATAGAAGAGCCAATAGTTAAAGCACTAGTTTGGGAAAAGATGAGTTAACACTGGGCTCCTCTAATCCCCTGTTGGCAATTGAGAGATATTACTGACTGCCTAATAAGTGGGAAGTGCAAAATCTGCCTATCCATCTAGGCTTTGTCCCATTTCCTCGGCTGCCATCTCCTTTCTCCTTCACTCTCACCCCGTTCTCAAGGAATCCAGCTGTGCTCTGAAGGTGCCCTCTGACTAACCAAAATTATCATCACAGCCAAAATCAGGCTTACCCACCCTTTGACATGCTCCAAACTGACTGTCCTCCTTTCCTTCCATGTTCTTCCCCACCCTCCACACAAATCCATGGAGAAATCATAGTATTATGCATTAGAGCAAAAGACAATAGAGACACCTTACTGATTTAAACAAAATTACGGCCAATCGCATTAGGGAGTATAATACACCCACAGGGAAAAAAAAGAAGGAGAAAAAATGTCCATTTTCCAAAACTATGTCTGGAGTGAGATAATTCCATTTTCATAAAATAAATAAAGCAAAAAAAAAAAAAAGACAGAGATGTCCTGAGAGCCCTGCCCCACCCCTGCCCAAGGGTTTGTCTGCAGAACAATACGGTGGTCTGGCTTGGCTAAGGTCCAAGGCTCTGGCCTTGCTGGGTTGGGTTGAATATCCACACTGAGTAGATCTGGAGATGGAGGTAAAGAAGGAAGAGAACCAGAGCCAGTTCTGGTGCAGGGAGGCTGGGAGGAAGTAGGCTTGAGAGAGGAATGGGTAGGAGAAAAGAAAGGGCAAAAGAGACAGAGAAAGCAGATGCCATGGGGAGAGAAACTATTTTGAGGATGTCCTATCAGCTACCCTGAAAGTCACTGTAGTGTTGTAATGTGGTCACCACTTTTAGAGCCAGTTTCTCAGCTTAGAATATATTTTTTAGCACAGTATGGATGGAACAAAACTTCCCATTGGGTTTTATGTTAATAAACTATCAAGAGAACTTTTATTTATTCTTAAACCACTGCAAAAAAAAAGATAACGGAGCTGGTGTTTGCTGCCTGAAACACCAGAGATCACACTGTGTGGCCTTAACAAAGAAAAACTCAGAGAAAAGTGGGAAAGAAGGAAAAAAGTGCTTTGAATTTAATGTGTCTATATCTTCATGTGACTAATAAGAGGTAATTTGTGAAACATTATCATCTGCTACACTTGTTTTATTACCTTTCATTATTGTCTAAACCTTTATCACAAGACTTTACATCCACACAGGTGTAATAGGTTTATATTTCACACGGATAAGGCCCCTTAGAAAAACCACTTGACAACAATGGTATCCTTATCTGTCTATAATTAATGACAACAGAGCAATCTGGATCTTGCTGGATATTAGTGCACAGACAAATTTATTCTAATTTGAGACCTTCACTACCATTCCAGTAGTCAGCTAACAAAGGCTTTTTGTTTCGCTCATTAGGTTCTCGCTTCGGCTTCCTTATCAGCAAAAAGCAGAGCACTTACAACATAAGATTATAAACAAAATATTTTAGATCCAAGTGTTTTGTTTCCCAGATTCCACTTACTATAAACTGATTCCCCTCTTAAAGGAAAGATACATTTCTGGAGTGTTTGTAGCTGCTGTTTCTAATTTAAATAAAGTCCTTTTAAAGAATATTTTCCAAAATGTTTATCATTTGTAACCGCACAAATTAAAATTATTAGGCTCTATTAAAGTAATAGAGATTAATAACAAAAAAGAAGCTGCTTTTTAAAAGTTTCAGTCCATATCCTGGTTCCCCACTGCCGTGTCCTCCCAAAAAAGAATTGGTGGGTATGTCTCCTAAAACAAGAAAGCTGATTTTAATGGTGGGTCACTGTTGGTGACTGGGTCTGCCTGACTGGACAAGTGGCAATCATTGGTATCCCCAGAAGAGGACATATCCTGTCAGCAGTTTCCACCATATGTGGAAAAAAAGGACGTCAGCTAAGTTTCAGTTGCCCGTATCTGTCTCCAACTCCTGTACTTCTGAGGCCACAGCCCTGCTTATTTCATCACCGTGTCTCCATTTTCCACAGAAGACAGAATGTGAAGTATCCAAAAAGTGTGTGTGTGTGTGTGTAACACACAGGGTGCAGAGATCAGAAATCAACAGAGGAGATTTAACACAGGGAGCCAGTTACCAGGGTGTTGGAAGTGCTGAGATGCCAAGTAGGGCTCAATGATGCAGCCAAGAGATCAGCAACTGTTGGAAGCCGTCACCTCTCCTAGGCTAGAGGGACACAATTATTACTAGGCCCAGAAGCCAGGGCTACCTGGTGAGAGCTGGCTCCACAGAGGGGCTCTTTTCACTGGAGGGGGCGCCCCTCCCATGAAGGCACAGTCCCTGTTGGAGAGGTCACTTGAAGCAGAGAATTATAAGGGAGGGAGAAATACCCTTTCACTCTCTGACCTCTCACCTGTGCTCCCATTAACTGAAGCTATCCAGAAGCCACTTGGCAAAGGAGCCAGAGAAAGAAGAAAAGAACCACGAAGACACCGTGAGCTGACAGTTTCACTCTCTCCCTTCTTCTGCATTCCTGGGTTAGCCCACTCACTGTTGTCTCCCACTTGAATTGTGCAGCATCCATCTGACTCATCGCCCCGCCTCCATGCCAGTCTCCAACCGCTGTCAAAATGCCTCAAGGGCTCCTCAGGATCTTCAGGTGCAATCCAGGCCAGCTCCATGTCCTGATCCAGCCCTGCCACCACTCCCCCATACCTCTTCTGATAACTAGCTCCCTTCCTGTGCTGCTGCCAAACTAAACCTTCTTATTTTTTCCTTTTGAAAAATTTCAAAAATGTAAAAAGCATAGAGAGTAATGCAATGAACACCCATGTACCCACCCCGAGTCTAATCATATAAAACTTTATAAACACAATTGAAGTATAACTTTTCCACGATTACACTCCCCTCTTTGATCCACAGCCAATGAAAACCATCATCCCGAATTTTGTGTTTATTGTATCCAGGTATGCCTTCATGCTTTTATTACATATGTAAATATCCCCAAATAATAAATGATGTTGTAGGTTTTAAGGCATGCATGTATACATATATATGATATCATACGTATCCTTTGACAACTTTTTCACTTAACATTTAAGAGATATATATCTGTTCATATATGTAAGCCCTAAGTAGTTCATTCATTTTAACTGTTCTATACTTTATAACTTATCTATTCTCCAGGCCAATGACATTAGCTATTTTCAGATTTTTGCTATGACAAGCAATGTTGCCATCAACATTCATATTCTTGACTCATTTGCTCTTTTGCAAGGGTTTGTCTGGAATGTACTTCTAAGGTAAAGCTGCAGCTGGTTCATGGGTTATGTGCTATTTGTTTTATTGTATATCAGCAAATTGCTCTCAGAATGGATGTAACAATTTACATTCTCACCAGCAGGAAAGTGAGTATTCCTGATGCTCCACATCCTTACTAACATTCAATGCTATAGGTTTGTTGTGTTTTATTTTTACTTTCAAATTTGCCAAACTAAAAGACGATGAAATTGTGTCGTGCTGTGGTTTTAATAATTTTTCTCTTGACTATCAGCAAAGTTTAAAATTCTTTTATGTTTATGGGCCATTTGAGTTTTCTGTGAATTCCCTGTTAATATTCTTTATTCATTCTATATTGGAATTTTTTTCCTATTTGTTTGTAGAAATTATTTATCTATCCTGGATATTTACACTGTTATATGAATTGCAAATATCTTCTCTTGATTTTTGATGTATCAGTAGTCTTTTAAAACATAGTCTCTTTTAAATTATTGAGGTTTTAACCTTTAAATTTTAATGTAGTCAAATGTATCAATCTTTTCTTTTGTTGTTTGTGCTTTTTATATTTTAAGAAATACTTCCTTATCATGAGGTCATAAAAATATTTTGTATTTTTCCTAAAAGTTTATTTTTGCTTTTAATATACAGATTTTAAACAATCTGGGATTTATTTCTCATCTATTATAAAATATGGTTCTAATTTTATGTATGAATGAAAATCAATTTGCCAGAACCCCATTTATCCCCTTGGTTCATTCTTTTACCACTGATTTGCCATAACAGCTCTGTTGTATATCAAGTTTCTGTATTTGTGCAGCTCTATTTCTGGACCTCTGTTCTATTCCATTGGTTCACCTGTGTATGCCTGAGCTAATACATATTATCTTTAAAAGTGAAGGTTTATATTAAGGCTTGATATCTTATAAGGTGCATTACTCCATCTTGTTCTTCAAATTTGTACTTTTCTTGGTGTTTTGCTCTTTCAAACAAATTTTAAAATCAACTAGTTAAATTTAACACCAGAAAAAGCTGTTTGGGTTTTTATTGAAAATTCATGATCTCCACTTGAAATATTGAAATCTTTACTATGCTGAGTTTTCCTTTCTATGAATACAGTATATCACTTCATTTATTTAGGTTGACTTTAATACATTTCAATAAGATTTATAATTTTCCTTCATTGTATCTTACTTATTTTCTGTTAGATTTATTCCTACTAATCTTTATATTTTTGTTGCAATTATAACTGGCATATATAGTTAAATTATACTCTCACTGTTGCTTATGTATAGTAATACAAATATTCTCACATATGAATTTTATATCAAAAAAACTTGTAGAGCTCCAATTATCTGTCTGTATTTTGAGTTTTCTCTACAGCCATTCGCATTGCCTTTGACTATGTTGATTCTTTTCTTTCCATTCTTTATATATATATATTTTTTAATTTTTTAAAATTTCTGACCTTAACCTTGCTGGCTAGGATCTCCAACACAATGCAGAATGAAACAGTGATCACAGCCATCTTTGTTTTATGCCTGACTTTAAAGAGAATGCTTCTAAAATGTTACCACTACATTTAATATTTGCTTTAGTTTGTATGCACTCTAATTTCATATTCTTCTACCAAAAGGAATCCTACATTCTTAATCCTTCCCCCATGAATACCTGGGGATGTCCAGGCTCTTGTAATCTGACCACACTTACAAGACTGTCAATTACTTTATAAAAAGAAAGATCAACATCAGGTGGACTAGACACTGATATTTTCTGGCCAGCACATTCTGTATGTAGACAAACCTTTCTGAGAAACCAATTTATAATCTGAAGGTAGCTTGGTGTGTGTGAAGAGTTAGGTGAAGTATCACCAAACTAAAAGTTTAATGTTTTCTTTTCCACTGTTAAAAAAAAAAAAAAAGACCAGGTCAAGTGTGATGGCTCATGCCTGTGATCCCAGCACTTTGGGAGGCTGAGGTGGGAGGATTGCTTGAGTCCAGGAGTTTGAGACCAGCCTAGGCAACATAGCAAGACCTCATTTCTACAAAATAAAAAATAAAAAAATATGCCAAATGTGGTGTCATGCACCTGTAGTCCCAGATATTCGGGAAGCTGAGGCAGAAGACTTACTTGATTGAGGTTGCAGTGAGCCACGATCATGCCATATACTCCAGCCTGGTGGCAGAGTGAGACCCAGACTCATAAAAAGTAATAAACAATTTTTTTTAAATGACCTGTTTAATCACACAGTTGACAGCCATATTTTCTCTCCCAAGGACAAGTAATGTTGTGTTTACTTTCTTTACTCTCTGTCTTCCATGTGTTCATTCCTGACCAACTCTTTTCCACATGACATATCATTCAATGTGGTATGTTTGTATCTTTAATTAGATTAAGACCTATTCTGGCTGTTTTGAGGATAGCCTCATATATTTCTGCTTAGATTTATAGTGTGTTGATCTTATAGCTTGACACTCACAAGGCAATTTATTTCACCTGATTTTAAGAATTTGGAGTGTACCAAGTCTTGGGGCCTGAGGCATCCTCCCAATCCCTCCCCCTGCTGGTGCCTCCAACCAAAGACCATTCATCAAGGATTGTGTATCCAAGTCTCAAAAGTTTGTTCCCCAAGATGATGAATGCTGACATGAATGCAATTGATGCTGAAAATCAGGTGGAACTGGAGGAAAAGACACGACTTATTAATTAAGTGTTAGAACTCCATCACACTTGAATATCTCTCAATAAAAGTAGATGCAGTTAAGGAAGAAAATCTGAAGCTAAAATCAGAAAACCAAGTTCTTGGGCAATATATAGAAAACCTCTTATCAGCTCCTAGTGATTTTCTTTTTCTTTTTTTTTTTTTTTTTTTTTTGAATCAGAGTCTTACTCTGTCGCCCAGGCTGGAGTACAGTGGCACACTCACAGCCACTGTAGCCTCCACCTGCTGGGCTCAAGTGATCCTTCCGCCTCAGCCTTCCAAGTAACTGGAACTACAGGCATGTGCCACAATGCCCAGCTACTTTTTTTTTTTTTTAATTGTAGGGATGAGATCTCGCCAAGTTGCCCAGGCTGGTCTCGAACCCATGGGCTCAGGCAATTCTAGTGTTTTTCAAACAACTGACACAAAAAGAAAAAGAAAGTAAGGGATTGATACCCTTCTGCTTTTTGGAATTGCTGCTGATCTTTTTTCTTTAAAACTTGGATAGATTCCAAAAGTTAAAGTACATTTGTGGCTTCACTGAATATTTATGAAAGTAATGTCAGAGGTAGGCAAAATCAACAGTATTACAGGACACATCCATGAGTTTGTGTATTATGTTAGTCTATGAAAACGTGCAAATGTATTGTAGAGACTTTATAATTAGAATTGCATATATTTATGAAACTTACAGACAAGTGTTTTATCAAATTTGCTTTGATTTTTAGGCTTAGCACTGTCTTTTCTTATACACTTAGTAAGATGTTCAAGACAATAACCACCATGTTGTGAAAAAGTCATGTCCTGGATGCAAAGCTTTATGTCCCTGTCCACCATCTTGTGCCTTTTCTCCACTGGTCTCTTCCTTTCTACATCCCTTTCCCTCGGAGAAAACTGGTTTCACATTTATAAAAGTAATTTTAATAGCTAATCACTCTAAGAGTAACCTGAACTTTAATTGTTGAAATTTAACCAAAATAAGATACTTTATCGGCTAGGGTTTGTCATTTGTGATATTTAGTATTGAGGCAGGATTGCTGGTTTCTCTTGAATCAATTGAAAACAGATGGAGGCTAGAAACTTAAAGGTGTTTCCTCGATACTGAATTGTCGACTTGGGAAGATTTGTTGGTAAAAACTTTTTGCACAAAATAGCTCGTTTTGTATTATCTGAAAAGATAATTATCTGGTCGTGTGTGGGTTTAAAATAGAAATCTTGAGAAAAACAGAAATAGGGTGAGAAAGTGCTTGGTAAACAGTAGTAACCAACTCCAAACGTTTTCTCTAGATTTGTATTATCTCTGGCACAGAGCAGATCTTTTGGGAAGTGTATCTGAAAGTGAATTAAGGTTGACTAGCCTGATGTCAGCCACATCTAGAAGGAGAACACTTACACAGAGTTTGGTCTGAAGGTTTATTTGTAGCCAGCAGATCAACTTTGGCAAAATTTCTTGAGAGTGCATTAGTATCAGAATCGTGAATAAAATGGGAGGGATTTACGTATATACTTATTGATAATCTTGCACAGTATTTTGTCTCACTTGTTCTCCTAGAATTTTCTGTAAAATCAACTACGTGGTTTGCAGAATTTTAGTCAGCCTTTAACAATTTCTAAAAATCTGATTTGTAGACTCAGAGAATCAATATCAAAAGTTATGCTAAAATGTTATAATTGGAAAGGAGATGCACTAATACAGTTTATAGTGATTAGGTTTGGGCTACCTTTTTTTTTTTTTTTTTTTTGAGTTGGAGTCTCACTCTGTCGCCCAGACTGGAGTGCAGTGGCCGCTCCCGGCCACCTCAGCCTCGACCTACCGGGTTCATGTGATCCTCCCTCCTCAACCTTCCAAGTAACTGGAATTACAGGCACGCACCACCACGCCCAGCTATATAATTTATTATAGAGATGAGGTTTTGCCATGTTGCCCAGTCTGGTCTCAAAACTCTGGGCTCAGGCAACCCTCTCGCCGCCGCCTCCCAAAGTGTAGGGATTTCAGGCATGAGCCACCACACCCAGCCTGGCTACAAATATTCTTAACAATAAAAGTAGAATAATACTATAAATATTATTTCGTGACCTGTTTTTTTTCTATTGGAAAAACATTAGGTGCCTTTTTCCATCTAAGTATTGTACATAAAAACCTACTCTAGCCTCTTTAGTGGCTCTGTTGTATTTCACTGAATATAAATACTTAATTAATGTAACCCGTTTCCTGTTGAAGGGTATTTATGTTTCAATTTCAGATATCACAAATAGTGCTGCAACATTTCTACTCATGCACCTTTGAGCATGTGTGCCACCACTTCCTAAAACTGGAATTTTTAGGCCATGAGTGTAGCCTAGGCGACAGAGTGAGATTCTGACTTAAAAAAAAAGAACAAGCCGGGCTCGGTGGCTCAGCCTGTAATCCCGCGCCTTTGGGAGGCTGAGGTGAGTGGATTGCCTGAGCCCGCGGGTTCGAGACCCGCCTGGGCAACTTGGTGAGACCTCATCTCTACAATAA
>CAUYQG010042333.1:0-24432 GCA_963574415.1 Tarsius wallacei
GTTAGCATTCTTTCAAATCCATGGTGACTCCTTCATATTCAGAACATGAATTTATAGCCCCTAAGTGTTTTTCCTCCTTTTTGGTCACAGTCATCAATGTGCATCATTCTAGTTAAGAAGTGAACCAATGTACACTGGAAAAGGCAAATCAGGTGTGAGGGTTTAAAGTATACAAGCTTCCCATGACAACCTTTACTCTGCTCTGAGAGAGTCCATTTTTTCATTATTATTATTGTAAAGATGTAGGGTACAATTCAGGGTTAAGTATACAAATGTTGATTATGCAGGTACCCTTGCTGATGGGGTGTGCCTCTCTCTCCCCTGACAGTTACCTACAACAGCCAGTCCCAACCCCCCTCCCCTGACAGTTTCCCACTGCTGCCAATCCCTTTCTTATGATAATTGTTCAAGGTCCGCTTCTGAGTGAGAACATAGGGTATTCTGTTCTTTGTTTCTGTGATAGATCAACTGAGTATGATTGACTCTAAATCCATCCAAGTTGCTGCGAAGTCCATATGTTTGTCCTTCTTGATGGCTGCATAATACCCAGAGGAACTCAAGTCATTCTACAAAAACGATACCCGAGAGGGCCCGTTTTGACCCTTCACCCTTCGCACTATCTCTGGCCTCTGGCAAATGAGACGTCGCTCTATCCTTCTCTTACCTGCTACTCAGTTTCCATATATCTTGACCCATCTTATATTGGAGAGGGAGAGTCAGTATAGGTAGTGGAAGATTTTAAGGAGTAAGACTCTAGAAACCAAAATAATTAGCTATATGATTCTCACCACTTAATCTGCACTTCAAGAGTCTCATTTTCTCATTTCTAATTGAGGGCATTGATATATGCATTGTCAACAGACAAAGTTTATTTTGTTACTTATTTAACACATATTTATTGAATATCTTCTATAGACCAGGTATTGATTTAAGCACCAGAAAAATGTTTGTTTTGATCATGCCACTTTTACAGAATTATATGACCAAGAGAGAGAGGAAAAAATGTTCTCAAATCATTAAATTTCAGAAAAGAGAATTATATAAAATTATATTTAAGACATCCTTCAGAAGTTAATTTAAATAAATTCTTAACAATATTTAAATATATTTTAAAGAAATTGCAGTTAAAAAATATAGTTTTGATTTAAAAAATGTGTTAATGAGCTAGCTTTTGAAAGTCCATGGCTCACACAGGACGTGGTGAAAACTTGCCCTTTCTCTCTCTCTCCTCTCTCCTCTCTCTCTCTCTCTCTCTCTCTCTCCCTCCCTCTACCATTCCGTGGATAGATAAATAAAACCACTAGATTTGTGGTTTCAACTACTCTGACCTGCATACAAAATCCTAGCCACTGCCTATTTCTATTAGTGAAACTTGATTAGAACCCAGTCATTCCCACTCATATACGTCTTGTTTACGGCAACTATTGCACTACCATGGCAGAGTTGTGTACTTGCGACAGAGGTTATAGGGTCTAAGAAATTTACACTATTTACTGTCTACCCTTTTACAGAAAAAGTTTGCTGAGCCCTGCACTAGACTCTAACTTGCTAAGCCCAAGGATTATTAGGAATTCATAACATATTAACAAAAGAAACTTTGCAGGCAGTTCCAAAATAACTTACATCTGAAAAATCCTGAGTGATGACAAATTCAGTTTTGAAGGGTGTGCCAAGATAGAAATATTAACCTGTTTACTGCATCCTGCACTGCTAGCTCAGAAATGGTACTGTGTAGGCAGCCTCACACTAAGGGTTTTATTGCAGTAGCTCACTCAATATCACAAAATTATACAAGGAAAGGACTATTTTATTCCTGTTTAAATGTGAGAAAATTAAAATTTAGAGCATTTGAAACCAAATAACAAGTAAATTTCAGAATTTGTGCTTGCCAGAACTCAAAGTTCATGCTATTTATATTGTTAATATTAAACAATATTGTCTCCAGTGAAATGTATTCGTACATATTATTTTGAAATATCACATAAAGGCATGAATAGACTCAAATATAACTAAACTTAACTTTAATAAAAGGATATTTGCTAGACATGATATGGTATGTTTAAGTATGCTAGATATTTAGGAATGAGAGAAAACATTTAAGTTATATATATTGAAAATACACAGGGTGAGGAAGAAAGAATTTCTGCTAAAACATTTTTTTGAAGGCATTCGGGGCTATATAAATAAATAGGGATATTTAACAGCAAAAAATTCTTTAGAAATCAAGGTTTAAATTACAAAAAAAAAAGGAGAATAAGTCTAATTTAGGGTTAACTTATTCATTCTTTCCAAATATGAGTGTTGAATGTCTGCTATGAGTTGGGCAGTAGAAATTTATCAGTGTTCAATATAGACATAACATCCTGCCCTCATGTAGTTTAAACTCTAAGAATAACAATTATAATAAGCGAACTAAATAGTATTTAGAAGTAATAAATAGGTAAATTATATTGCTTGCAGAAACAAATTACAAAAGATAAGGGTAAGTGCAGATGCTGGAACAAGGTGCAGTTTTCAATAGTATGATAAAGGTGGAATTTCTGAATAGGTGTAATTTGAGCAAATACTTAAAGAAGATGATAATGTGACTGTGGAAAAAGTGTGAAGCATGAGCACTGCAGATAGGAAGGAAAACCAGTGCAAAGGCCCTGTGACAGGAGCATGCTTTTACATTAGAGGAGCAGCAAGGAGAAATCCAGCTTGACTAAAGCTGACTGAACAAAGGACAGGACAGGGGACGTAGAGATCATAGAATCAGCCCAGGAACCACAATATTCAACATCTGGCAGCCTTCTTTCAAAGTAATGATTTTTATGCTGAAGTGAGAAGTAGTTTGAAGGTTTTCATAAACTACTTTAAGCAGATTTAAAATCTGAAAAAATATACCAGAAGTCCCAAATCCATGCTGGGCCAATTGGCAGACTATACATAAGAAAGCAAAGTATCATACAACAATTAAATTATAAGAACTTAGAGCCTTTAAGGCAGGAAAGCAAAAAGAATATACTCAAGAAAGAGCTATTGGGAGTGTTGAAAGGAGAAGTGAGATTATTCTAATTAGAAACTAATATTTACTAATTGTTTATTTTATGCTAGGCATACTAGAATTTTAGATATATTACTGGTCAAAACAAACATACAAAAGACCTATTGTCTCTATTTTGAAGATGGGGGCAACTGCCCAATATGTTCTTATACATATTACTTATGCATTCCATATTTTATACTTATGCGCTTATATATTTTAGTTTTAGAAATAAAACTAGCATGTGTAATGACACCTGTTGGGGCGGGGGTTGGAAAACTAAAAAAAAAAAAAAGGAAAGACTATTATCTAATCTTTGACTAAAGCATAGTTCATCTCTAGAGCACTATCAGAAAGATGGAGAGAAATTATAGAGAATGCAGATAAATGTACCCAGGAGGAATATAATTGTACTATACTCAATCAAAGGTGAGGGCTTCCAAAATTAAAATGTGAATAACTACAATTGTGAAAAGTTATAACTACAGAATTCTGTAGGGTAGGTGTGAGAGGCAATGCATTAATACAACTAGTAATTATTGCATTATACAAGTAAATATAAATCCAATTTAGTATTAAGGAGATGTAATGAATTTAGAAATGAAGAGGAATTTTAGTATTATTAATGAGGAAAATGAGATATTTGGAGCTATAATCAAAATCTTCTGTGGTTGATTTCTAAAGACACATATAATTAACAAGGTTTTCTTGAAGCATGTTTAAAGACAGAAACCCTGTAGAATTTGTTTTGGTTAAAAAAAAGTCCTATGACTAATACTTATATTATCACTATACACATATACAGCAGTTTGCTAGACCACTGTGATTTTTTTTTCACATTAGAGCAAAATCAAGTTTCTAATTTTGGAGGAGGACTATTATAAAACATTTACTAATAATTGGGGCTACAATGTTCTAATTATGCAACTCTTGAATTCTGGCTTCCATGGGCTCTCACGAGACATCACAACCCGTTACCTTTTGTAAAATACATATTTATTATTTGGTTTATCTATAAGTCAAAATTCCAATTATTTATGTCCTATGGGAGGAAAGAGTGCAAATAAACAAAAAAAAACTGTCCATTTTTTAAACCATATTACGTTTTGAAGAAATTCAACCCAGAAATTTAGACAGTTTACAAAATAAAATGGATTTCTGTAGAAAATTGGGAATGAACATTTTTCTTAATAATTGGGAATAATTAGGAATAATTTTTCCTAATAATTGGAAAATTGGGAATGAAAGATTTGCTTAATATATTGGCATCTGTATTATTTATGACAATGTCAGTCACTTTGTTTCGATATAAAATTGATCTTAATTAATTAAAATATATTTTATGTTTTTCCTTATAAGTTTTTCAGTACACATCTGATATTCAGAGACTTTTTGTAGAAATCATTTAACTGCGTATATTCACTTGTTTCTTTAGGGAGCTATCCCATCTTCCCACCTTCATCTTATGTGTTTTTGGCAAGCCTTAACACAAAGAATTGAATTGTTAAATTACGTCTGCAAAAATTAGAGATTTTATCCAGTATCAACTGCTATTAAAGTTTCTGAGAATAGAAATAACTATAAGACACAATCAAAGGTCAGAAAAGTCTAGAATCTCAAACACCATTTTTCAAATTCCTTCTGACCACATCAGTATTTATTCCAAGGCCAGATTAACATGGGAGATTCCCAAACATGGTGTACAATCACATAATTTGCAGAAAAGTAGTTGGCTTGATCATACAACCTCCCTATTTTCACTTAGATATGTTCATAAGGCTCATGATATGTGTCCTATCTCCCAAAAAAGGAGAAGATGGATGCATGTCTGCTCCTTAATCATTTAGAACACAGCTTTCAATGACAGTATCTTTTCCTCTCTAATCTTTAGAGTAGACAAGGACAATCACTGTCTTCCATCCCATTACCCTAGTGTTAATGCTTGGCACAATGAAGGCTATGAAAGCCAGAAAGGGCCATCCCTAGAATTAATATATAATCCTGGGAGATGTTGCTTTGTCTTGCCTTGTTTTGTTTTTGTTTTTTCTACTGGGATTGCCAAACCTGTATCATGGAAAGAATACATATCTGAAGTAGAAGAGAATAATCCTAATACGAAGAAGAAAGCAAATGAGAAAGAGCAAGATAGAGGAAACCAGATAAGAATATTGTTTGACTCTTGAGTTAGATTCCTGAAGCTGTGTTTTCTTTGCATCTCTAGATCCATCCACCAGTAGCACCTTTCATTTTTCAAATGATATAAACCATTTATAAAACAGATTCTTGTCACTTTGAAACAAAGAAATCTTAAATTGAGTCACAGCTTTATTTCTACAATGGATGAAATGTTATCTTGATATTTTGACAAGTTAATCATATCCTTTTCTCATAACATAAGAAGCATTGTGAAATATTGGACTCTGAAATTTATTCCACCATTGAGAAAAACAAAATACCTGAAACTTCCTATATTCTATTTTTTTACGTAAGTGGTTTTACTGATAGAATGTTCAGATCAAGTTTCTGTTGACAAACGAGAAGAGTGGAACACAAAAAGGAAACCATCCATTATCCAGTTAACTAAAGATAGCAATTATAAAATGTCAACAAATTTTATTCATCCATATATAAAACAAACACACACATACATACATGTGCATATAAAATAGAAATCAGAGCATAAATATATTTATTTTAATTTATTCCTCTTGCTATAGGAATTTCCTTACATCTTTAAAATTCTTTGTAAGTCTAATTTTGGATGGCAGCTATCAGCTTATTATTGTTTATTTAGTGTAGCATGACACTCATTGAAAGATCTTTCTCCCCACTCGACAAAATACTAACAATTAGCAATATTTTAAATATCACTTCTTTGATTGCAATCAGCCCTATTGAATAAAGCATTAGTAATTGGATACATGTCAGCCTCTTCTATGGGTAGTTAGAAAGTCATTGAACCATGTGGGCACATTATAAGTAACCATGATTAGTAGAGCCAACAATTAAATAACAAAATTCCCAAACTTTTGCTGAACGCCTAGTCTGTACTAAGCAAGCAGTCTTCCCACCTACAGTCCTGACCCTCCAGATCACCACCCTTCAAGTGACATTTATTTACCAAGTAACATTTCTAAAATAAAAGCTGAGCCAGTCACACCACCACCCAAGGTTCCAACCATATCAGTTTGCTGTTTCGAGGGGAAGAGGAGGTGATCTGATCTGAGCCTGCCATCTATGCTCTTCTGTCTCCTTGCTCATATTCCAGTCAAACCCATGCCTGCTCCTTTCTTTAGTTTCCTGACTGTTTCATGCCTAAATAAATTCACAACTCCTGGCTGAATAGGATTATTCAGCTTCCCATTATAATAATAGGATTATTGTCTGCCTCTGTAACACCTTCACTCTGGTCAATTGAGCCATCTGGAAAAATCTTACACATCTCTCAAGACAAATGCAGTCCCCTCTAAGAAGTTACCCTTCACTTTCTTCACCTCTTACACACATTCTATTCAGAGGCCAATACCCTCTGCACTCTCCTCCTGCTAAGTCTTGTGCTTCCTGCTGTCAGGGCATTTAGGGCCCATGGCGCATGTGACACATTTGTTGACCTACCTCACGCCTTTGCTTACTAATCTGAGCACCTTCAGGCTAGGGGCCATGGTGTATATCTCCTTATGCCTCAGCACAAATATAGCGGAAGGAGCCTGCCCCAGCTTCATTTTTACCTTAGTACTTTGCATTGTTAAACATACTCTACGAAGCTGGCCTTTTTTTTTTTTTTTTATTGCCAGTCACTCCTTCTAGGATGTAAATTCCTTGAGCATAAGATTTTGTATCCAGTGTGTTCATGCTAGTATCTAAATTAGCTGTCATCTAAAACGATGTTTACGAAGAATTTTAAAAGCATAAGGAAACTCCTAGAGGAATTCCTAGCCCAGCACATGTTAGGCACTCATTTAAACATCTGCTGAATGAAGACCAACGTTTGGCTAGAAATTCAGATCATAAGGGTACAATGTTACCTGAACAAATTTTTGGTAATTTGAGCTGAAAAGTTATTTATAGCTGAGTCTATTGTAACTGATAACCAGACTACTCTAGGCTCCTCTGTGATGAGCAGATGCCTATGATCAGTTTTATCTTGGGACAAGCTCTTAAATGCTGTAAGATCAGGAGAAGACATCCTGTTGATATCAATGTGTATTGGCTATCTCAGCCAGGATTCATGAAATTCTAGCTATGCCTTACATCTTACAGGTGAGAAAATTTCAGAAACACCACATGGGTACCAAGCCAAGGTTTCCAGGTAGCTGTCAGACCACTCAGCCTGTTACTGTCTCATACAGCTCTCAGAGATCCCTGCTCTAAAGGATTCTCTACATAGAGCATGTGCAATACCTTTCGAGATATCAGTGCTGAAGTATAGAAGCCATTTGTCAGCTTGTTTCAATTTATGTGCCTATAGTGCAGCCCGAAATCCCTAAATAGGAATAAATCACCTGCCGAGTTATGTGAAGAGTCCTGTGTAACTTTCCCAACGACAGCACTTGTAAACCATAGATCATAGCTCGCTGCACTCCCCCCCAGGGCTTCACATTTTGCTCATGAATGTATAATATATTGGGGAAGTTATAGTTTTAGAAACTGTCATTGTATGGCTCCAATCCTTGTAGCCTCAGACTGTGGCCTGAAAATGTCCTGATGAAATGGTTGTGATCAGTGAAAGAAAGAGGGTGAGAGAATAGAATGAAAAGAAAGAAAGGCAAGAAGGAAGGGAGGGAGCAGAGGAAGGAAGATGACATCTGCCCCTCCATTACTGCAAATCTCCCTTTTCAACTACACAGTTGTAAAAATGTCAACCCAAACAGCGAGCTTCAGGATTCTCCATGGAAAAATCAGTGAACTCTCTGTCAGCAGTCACATCCAAAGCTGGCAAGGTTGCTATGACTGCTAGAGCAGGGCTTTTATGTGGCTGGGATTTTGTAGAGAGCTATTATTCAGTTAGATCTAATAGCAACAACCTTCACCTACACCTTTGAGCTCACTTGGACTTTAAATTTAACTTAATCTCAGGTTATATCGAGCAGGATATGGAGTTAATGGATAAAGCCTATTTGCTGAAATTATAACTTTTATTATCAAAAATAAGAGGTCACCTAGGGTTTAGCACAGTATGTAATAAGAAATGCAGTGCCACGTCTCTCAACACATGTATTTTGATAAAAGGTAGATTTCACTTATAAAACTGAGAAAGGAAAAGCCACCAGTGCCCTTTCTTTCCCTATATGCCTTCTCTCTGCTGTCCTTTGTTTTCTTCCTCCCTGTTTTTGTCGCTTTTTAAAAAATGTCCTCTTCTTCATTTCTCTCCTTCTCCCTTCCTCATTTTACTTTTTATCTCCTTTCTTGGCTTCTTATTTTCTTTAATTCTGTATTTTCCCTTTCCTCCGCCCCACCTTCTTTTTTTTTTTTAACTAATCTGCACTTGCATTTCTCCTTACATTTTCGGTTCTATGCACAGTTATTGGTATCGGTTTTGAGGGGGATAATTCTGGGGATATCACTGGGTTCCCTTCCCCCAAACCCCAAATAAACATACTGCCTAGAGAAGATAGGCCTTCCTATAATTAAATGGGGGGAAAATAGAAGGCACATAACAAATAGCATTGGGCTCAAATGCTGTCACTGCATGAAGGAATAAGGAATCTCTCAACTCCGTCCCTTTCCCGTCCCTACCTGTACAAAATGTAACCTTTTGTACTTCTTTTCTTTTTGTTACCTATAGGGAGCTTGAATTGTTTCCTTAAATAAATTAATAAAAAAGACCACAACTAAGGAACAGTTTTATATAACAATCTTTATCATGTGGCCAAATAGTTTTTCATTGTTACTGATGTCTTGTTAATTGCACTGTAAAAAAAAGAAAGAAAGAAAGGAAGGAAGAAAGAAAGAAAGAGAGAAAGAACTCTACACCCACCTAAGTGGTGTGTAATATTGGAAAACAGTAGGAACCGAAGAGTCTTGAAATTATATATCAACACAATTTGTATCACATTCTCAGGTTGTTCCATCTTCTTCTTGCATCTTTTTATAACTTTTTATATTTTACACAGTGTGATTAGACTCACAAGTTATTTGAATTCATACGATGTCATCCTTTAGTTCCATAGTATGTATTAATAGTTTAATATAAATAATTATTTGGATTTCTATCCTGATGCCAAGATGAGGAACTATCCTCCACCTTTAATTTAGAAAAATAACCCTTTATTTATTCCTTTACTAATCCACCTTAGAAGAATAAACTGTAGTTTAAAAAACAAAACTACCATAATTTTGCCTACCTGTTCTGCAACAGAAACAGCTCAGGCCAAAATTTGGGAAACTTTTTGGATTTGTAATCAAAATGGCATAAAAAGGAAATGAAAAATCATAAGCAAAATTGGGGAAAAGATTTTGCCAAGTGATGGTCTCAAACCTGTGGAAAGTAATAACACATTTTTGTGACAAGATGACAGCAGAAAAAGAAAAAGTAGTCCAAAAGGCTATATTGTATTATCTTTCTATCCATTGGTTGGAAATAAGGTAAGATTTTACAGATCCTATTCATATTAGAGGTGAGGAAAGGAGTGATCTACTTTGACTATCAGGGGTATCAGAGAAGAAAATGCATTTTATTCACCATTGTTAGATTCATGGCTCCCACAACAAAAGGTAGATTAATAGGAGAAAGGTGGACACATTTAAGTTTTAAAACCCCAAAGAAACAGGAAAACCTGGGAATTTTTATGCTTAAGTTTAATGCAGAGTGAACAGTCATGGAGAAATCTTACTGGAGAGCAAAATAATATCACCTAACAGGGGAAACTTAGCGAGACCTGCTTGTTAGGATTTCTTTTGGTGTCTCTGTGTCAAGAGAACCAACACAATGCAGTATGGTCTTGTTTATGTCAAACTTTCCAGTAACTTTCCTGACTGTATGTCTTCCATACCTCACTCTATTCTAGCTCACCAGAATCCTCCACAAAGCTGCTTTTTGCCTTAGGGCTGTTGTATTTCTCCTAAACACTTATCTCCAGATGAAGCTGGCTCTAGATAAAAACCTTGTCTTCTGAAGATCCTTATTTTCTGGACTAGATTTGAGCCTCCATCTATAGCTCTCACGGTACATTGTACTTTACTCTGGTAGTACTTTTATCAGAAATATGTTTGTGTGTATGAATTGACCTACTTAATAGTCTGTATCCTCCTACCCCGACAAGATTGTTAAGCCTCAATAAGGTAAAAACCTTATCTGGTTTGTTTGCTACTCTGTTGTTCATCTCCAGAACTCCTTAACATGAAGCTAAGCTCTCACTAAATATTTGTTGAGAAAAAAAAAAAATCAATAAATCAATTCATGTGGGATAAGGAGAGAAAACCAGAAATATTGTAGCCATTTTAACTTGAGCTCTATGAAAACCCCATGTTTATTTAGGTTAGTTTATAGGCAGTTTGTGATGCGCCTGAAAAATCTATATTCTGTTGGTTAGGAAGCCTAATCTGGAAACTATTAAAGGCAAGCTCAGACAAAATATTTATTTTATGATGATTATAATAAGATATTATTTTAAGTGCTTTTATTAGATTCTTTAGTCCTCATATCAGTTAGGAAGTATTATTTTCTCAAATTTTTGGCTAAAAATATTATGACCCAGTGAGGTTAAGTAACTTGTGCAAGACCACACAGCTAAAAATGATGATGCTGAAGTTTAAGTCTATGTTCTCGTTCATAGCGTAAGGCTTAAGAGGTGAGCTTTTAATTAGAAAGATGCTGTTTATGATGTTAAGTAAGTCATTTAACCTCTCCAAATCTGTTTCTTATCTAAGAAATGAAGGTAATAGAAACATACACCTCCCAAAGAAGGATGTTACATATTGTCTTTAAATTAGGAAGAACTCACATAATAACTACTGCCAATGCTGTTGTGATTATGTATTCATTTTCAAGCAACAGAATACTAACTTAAACTGGTGTAAGAAATAAAGGGAAATTGTTGCCTCGTAAAACTGAAAATACCAAATGTAGGGTGAGCTCCAAGCAGGAGAGCCTCTACACTGTTGCCCAGGATTCAAGTTTATTCTAACTCTGTTCTTCAACAGTGACATCTTTATCCAAAGGCTAGAGCCCATTATGTTCTTAAGATGTCAGTAAACTGAGAGAGTTTCTCCCCCAGCCATGAACAAATTCTAGGGAAGTTCTGAGATTCTGAGTTCTCTTTGGAAAAACTTTGGACAGAAAGCTATCACAGTGGACAGGAGATTGTCATGTGACAATTGCAAAGGTCTGGGTACTGCTCATTGGAGCAAGAGGAATAGAAGCACAGAGACTGGTGTGTCAAAATCAGAGCTCTCCCAGAAGCCACCAAAATTTTGTATTGATGACATGGTGGAAAGGGGTGAGGCCGCCAAGGAACAGCTACTATTAAGAAACAATAGATGCTGGAGGGGCAGCAAATGAATTTTGACCCAAAATTACTATTATTGTACTTTTGTTATTAATATAAATATCTATGTAACAGATATCAGATTTTTACATTTTGCACAACTGGCTACATGCAACAATTTGGGGTGGGATGGGGAAGAGCGAGAGTGAGAAAGAGAGAGAGAGAGAGAGAGAGAGAGAGAGAGACAGAGAGACACAGACACACACACACACACACACACACACACACACGCAGGTTATGTAGTCCCATCATCCCAACCCTCAGCCTTGGACTGACTTTCTCTGGTATATGTATACCAAACAAATTTTAAAGATTGTGTTAACGCTACATATATCCCTTTTTAAAACTAACTTTGGCACCTGTTTGATGATCTCTTATTGATATCAGACTTGTGAAGGTTATTTTTACTCTAGAACTGAGAAAGCACTTCTGGCAGAAGCAGTTTTCCCCCTGAAGGCATGCCAAACCCTTGTTTTTATCAGTGCCTACAAAATGTGTATGAATGCATTTTTCTCCCCATTGAATTTAGAGATATTCCAACACTTAGGAAAGTATCTGTTGAATGAATTCTTAAATTCGCCTCATCATTTAGTGAAAGCAGAAATCATTTTTTAGTTTAACTGTGATATGAGATCAAATCTTGGAACACTGAGAGTTTATCCTCAAAGTGTTTAAAGTTGAATATAGAGTATCTATTTTTAATGTCAATTATTTTACTTAAAGAGGTATACTCTGATCACATAGCAGGAACGGTAAAGTAACATCATAGTGAGGTTGAGAGAAGGTAATGAATATCTAAAGAAAATCATATTCCTCCTCACCTACCTTCCCTGAAACCTTCAGAAAAATGTACTCGTATAATTGAGAGCCTTCTTTATAAGGTTGAGAAACAACGCATTTGGAAACAAAAGGTCTGAATTCAAATGGCAAGTCAACAGTTTCTACTTGTGGGATTTGATTTTACCTAGAATACTCTTGAAATTCAATTTCTCCATTTGTAATTGGAGAAATAATTTTAAAAAAGAAAAAAATATATATGTTTTACCCTTTACAGTTCAGAAGTTTGTATCTTAAATTTCAATTTGAAATAATCTTTAATCTTCTCAAGAGAGTGTATAAAATGAGTTCTATTGAATTCACAACAAAGCTATGTAGCAACAAAGGAGTTATTTGTTCTGTGTTTATAATTCATTAGGTCAAATGCTCATACTAAAAGTCTTTTAAGTTTTAGAATTAATACCCTGCCACATTTTTGAAATCTCAAAAAAAAAAAAAATCTAAATGTACTCTTTGCATGATTATCTTTCCTTAAAAATAAAAAGCATCACTCGTCTCTTGCTAATGCTAAATTCACACATCAAATTCTGGCATGGTTAAAAATATCTATCTAATGAATATAAAATATGAGGATGTATCCTCCTGTTTAATCTTATCTCATAATAAGTCATAACAATTTATTTTACCTTTTTCCATCCAGACAACACTTATTTAGAACCTACTGTGTGCTAGAATCAGGCAACAACCTGGGCTAGTTAAAACACTTCAATTTAGATTTTGTAATGTCCCCTGTGTTGGAAATCTCTGTATTTCCTGAACTAACAATTACCTTCTGGTTATGTAAGACAGATTTAGATCAGAAAATACTCTCATTTATATAGCTAAGGTTTCCAAAAAAGACAAACTGAAAAATTGATTTCCATTGCACACATACACATGTAGACAAAAACATTCTACCAATAAAATCCACCTTCTGTTTCTCTAGGCTTGTCATGTCAATGTGCAGAGGGGAATCTGGGTAAGCATGCAAGAAAGAAATGTGTTTCTATTCTCTCATCAAAGGATCTAAAGACAGACAGATTGAAATGCATCCATTTCTAGTAGCCACCAGATGGTGCTTTTAGTAATAAAGTTACAAGAGTTTACTTGAATATCCTTCTTGTAAAGCTTTTTTAAAATATAAAACTAACCAGAAATGAGACAAGATAATATTTTTTCATGACATGAAGCAAAATCTATATTGTTATTAACATATGTACTTACAAAGCTCAGTACAGCTTTTTCAATATTCTTATTAGGTATCTGTCAAATAGAAAGAGAGATGAAATATCAGAAATGCTGAAGTTAATGCACCTATTATATTCTGCTAATGTATTTATACATATGTTAATGTAGTTGGAATAATATAATGTCAATTACATGTAAATTTCCATCTATTGTTTTAATACATGCTGGTCTGATAGCATATTTTTTCTTTTTGTACATACTTTTAAATTAAAAAATTAAAAATCTTAAGTAACTCATTCAGGTAAAATTACCATGAAGATAAGATTTCTGATCTCTTATAAAAACAAATTTTTTAGCCCTTGTGCTTAGTATATTTTATTTAGGCTTTTTCTTTGGTTCTGGCTTCCATTTCTCTTATATCAGCTTAATTGCATTATGATCTTCTGGTCAGCCACAGGTCTTTTTTAGACAGAAATTGATTTAAAGTAAATAGCTAAAAACACTAGGCATTATTTCAATAATGATTATAATTTCAAATATGTTACGCAAGAAGATAAAAGAGGACAATAACATAAATTTGATTTTTTTGTTGAAGATACATAAAAAAACTATATTCTCCTTCCATAACCAATGTTTATTAGGTGGGACTTCCTTTGTGGGTAATTAAGGGTGTTGATGAAACTATCTGACAGCTCATGTTTTACCAACTGGAACACAGGAAACAACAATTACTTCTATTATTATTGTCTTTACTCTTTAGACCCTTGTTAAAGTGCCATCATGACTGTGTGTGGTGGTCATTTTATTTTTCATTTTTGACTTGAGCATGAATGCATTTAGCAGATTCTGACATTAGTAAGGGAAAGGGAGGGAAGAGGCACTAGGTTACACAGTGCCTAGGGAAGCTCAGAAAATACCAAATAGGGACAACAAAGGGCAAATGAAAAGCCTGAAATTACCAGGCAAGTTTCTCCTTAAAACAAACAACAGTTGGGGATTGTTACCTTTTTGTTTTGACTTTTTATTGAAAGTTAATGAAAAAGGAATATGCCTTCTAGGCGAGCAATGTTAAAGAGAATATTTTATGATGGTTTTCAGAAAAATCATCCAAATAGTAAAGCCTAGATTTTGAACTTCAGATAAAAGTATAAATGAATATTCACCTTTTGAGGGATAATAGCACATAAACAGCACATAAACAGCAAATCTTTATTTCAGTGCAACTGAAATCTATATTTAGGTTTTGGGTTATTCAAAATATAAGTATCCTTAGTTTTAAAGGTAATTGTTAATTGTGCTGAAAATGCTATATTTGTATGACTTACACTCATATTTAAGAACTTTTTTCCTTAAATTTGAGGTACAAGGTTAAACTGTTAATTTCTGATCTATCTTTCTGCTGTAGGCATTTTTAATGTTGTAAACTTTCCTCTCAGAACTGTTTTTTGCTGTGTCCCAGAGGTTTTGGTATGTTGTGCCACATTTTTATTTAGTTCAACAAATTATTTGATTTCTGCCTTAATTTTATTGTTTACCCAAGAGTCATTCAAGAGTTGTTCAGTTTCCATGTACTAGTGCCATTTTAGGAACTCTTTTTAGTGTTGATTTCTAATTTTATTCCATTGTAGCTCAAGAAGATGCTTTTGATTTTAATGTTTGTAAGTTTTTTGATATTTGCTTTATGGCCAAACATACAGTCTATTTTGGAGAACGTTCCATGTGGAAGTAAAAAGAATGCATATTTTGCAGTTGTTGGATAGAAAGTTTTGTAGATGACTGTTTGGTCCATTTGGTCTATATTCTAATTTAGGTTCAGTGTTTCTTTGTTAAATTTCTGCTGCAGTGATCTGCCTAGTAATATCAGTTGGGTATTGAAGTCTCCCACCATTATGACTAGCAATATGTTTGCTAAGGTCAAGTAGTGTTTGCTTCATGATTTTGGGTTCTCCAGTGTTTGATGTGTGCTTGTTTGAGATAGTTAAAACTTCTTGTTGAATTGCATCCTTTATCATCACACAATGCCCTTCTTTGTCTTTTTTTTTTTTTTTTTACTGTTTTTGGTTTAAAGTCTGAACTACCTGATATGAAGATGGCTACTGACAGCTCATTTTTATTTTCCATTCATCTGCTATAGTTTTCCTCCCATTTACTTAGAGTCTGTGATTTTCTTTGGCCGATAGGTATATCTCTTGTAGGCAGCATATGGTTGGGTCTTGTTTTTATTTTTTTATTGTTTGCCACTCTGATTCTTTCAGGTGAGTGTTTAGAATATTTAATTTCAGAGTTAATATTGATATGTGAGGCTTTGCTCCTGCCACAGTGTTGTGAGCTAGCTGACTTGGGGATTCAAATGTGTAGTTGCTTTATAGGCTCTGTGAGCTTTGTACTTATGTGATCTTTTGTGATATCAAGAGTCATCATTTTGTTTTCAAGTTCAGAACTCCTTTGAACATCTCTTGATTCTTTGAGTCAGTTTAGTGGTAACAGATTTCCTTAGTGTTTGTCAGGGAAAGACTTTATTTCTCCTTCATTTATGAAGATTAGTTTGACTGAATAGAAGATTCTTCGCTGGTATTTTTTTTTTCTTTAAGGAGGTTGAAAATAGTCCCCCAATTCTCTTCTTATTTGTATGGTTTCTGCTGACAAGTCTGCTGCTAGATAATGTCCTTTCCTTTATAAGTAATTTGCCACTTCTCTCTTGCTACTCTTAGAATATTTTCTTTCATATTGACTTTGGAGATTCTGACACTGATATGTCTTACTGACGTTCTTCTTGTGATGTATCTAGCAGGCCTCTCAAGACCAAGGACATTTTCTTAAATTATTTCCTCTAATGTATTTTCCATACTTGTTATTTTCATTTCTCCATCATACTTTAACAATCCAATATTTCTTGCAGGCTTTCTCATTCTTCTTAATTCTTTATTCTTTATTTCTGTCTGACTGGGTTAGTTTGAAGAATATGTCTTCCACCTCTGAGATTCTTTCTTCCAATTGGTCTAGCCTACTGCTGTAGCTTTGTATTGTGTTTTGTATCTCCACCATGGAGTTTTTTAGCTCTGTTTCTTTTTAATGTTGTCAATCTCTCTTTGCACTTCCTGAATAGTTCTGCTAATTTTTTCTTGTTATCACCTTTATCTTGCATCCTGTTGAGCTTCTTTATATTCAATATTCTGAATTTGTTTCCTGACATTTGAGGGATTTTATTTTGGTTAGGGTCTGTTGTTGAAGAACTGTTATGCCCCTTTGGAGGGTAACACTCTATTTTTTCATACCTTCAGAGCTGTTCTTTGGCTTTTTCTCATCTGGATGAACTAACCTGTATGAGTTTTTTAAATATAAACTGCCTGTAAGCTTTCCCAAGAGTTGGTTGTAAAGCAAATAGTGAGGTGTGGCCTGGCTCACTGCCTTCTATGAGGCTGGGATGGGAGGACTCTAGGAGGCATGACTTGTTCCTGGTTGGTGTGCACTTGTGTCAGCAAATTACCCGTTGTGTTGCATTGTTCAACCTCCAAGCCACCAGGTGGTACCTGTGGGTAAGAACTGGTTACTATTGATGTGGGTGGGTATTTACTTGATCCTTTCTTATAGGAAGAAGTGTTCTGTTATCTCAGCAGTGTGCTAGTCTAAAGTGCCTTTGGTCTGAGTTCCCAGTTTAACCCCAGGGAAAGGAAAACCAAGATGGGCTGGACCAAACCAGGCTCATCTATGGATCCACCAATGTCATTCCCAGACCTGCTCCAAGGCAGAGTCTTGTGTGTGGGCTTTGAGTGCCCAAAGGTGTGCCTTGGCAAGGTGTTAACGTACCTCCACTGCTTCAAGTTCTCTGCTCTGGGAGGGGATGTTGGTGCAAACTCCTAATCTAGAAGAGTTGGAACTCCAGGTACCTGGTGATATGTCTGGCTGATAAGAAGAGACAGAATCATAGCACCAAGGATCTATCTCTGACAGGAGGGGTGACTCAGTCTCCTACTTCAGGTGATTGGATATGTCAGAGCGTGGAACACAGGGGTCCTTGTTGCACAAGGATCACTATCCAAGGAAGGTAGGATGGCTTAGGCTACTAATCTGGGTGTGTATACCTGGGCACTACATGATCCTTCACACTGGGTTTCATACTTCCCTGACAGAGTAGAGAGGCAGCCTGTCCTTCCTCCATCCCAAAATGACACTTGCAGTCTGACTCTGGTTTACAGAACTAACCTTGGCTCAAGGCCTTGCTACCTGGGAGAAACCATGGGATCAGGAGCTCTCCTACCTCTCAGGCTACTGATTCAAGTGCAGAGAGATGGTGTCCCTCCTGCCACTTAGACTGCTTTCTCAGCATGTAAGAGGGGGAGCCTTCCTTTACTGGGGTACGCTACCCCAAGTAGTCTGGGAGGGAGGCTGGTGCTCTTAGCGGTGGTGCTCCCTGTACAGCTCCAGGTTATGAAACTGGCATTGACCATGGGACCCACTATTCATGAGAAACCATGGCTACAGCAACTCTCCTGCTCAGGATGCAGGTTCTGGAGCATGGAAATGGGGACCCCTTGCTAGGCTCTTGTCCTTTAGGCTGCTATTCTGGGTGTTCCTCAGTGTTGCTGGGACCCCTTACCAAAGCTGCTCGGAGGGATGAGTGAGGGTGGGGCACCCAGGAAGTCAAATACAGAGATCAATTCCAGGTTGCAGATATATCCCTGGTGGTCTATCTCTCAAACATGACTTTGGGGAGTTTCCTGCTGCTTCCAGCCTATTTTGGGGATGAGACCAGGTTCAGCTTCAGACTCTGGACTGTATAATTGTAAATATAGTTCTAGGAGTTGCCATACACTATATCTAAGCACCAATCCTATTAATTTTCTCATAGTTTTAAAGTCACGTAATTCTTGATAACCTGAACTAACTTAGTAGTTTTTCCGGTCTCAAAGTCCCAAATATAAATATAGATAATTCTTCCCTGAAGATGCATTATTAGTTGTTTACTTGTTTAATATCCTCATTTTCAGCATAATAGAAAAGCACTGATACCTATAACTTGACATGTAAAATATAAAGGGTTAACGTGTAAAAACATGCTTTTTAAAATGATAATTTCTGATCAGGCATCATAGGCATAAATATGAATTATTCAGCTTGAATATTTTGGGATAGGCACTTGCCAACATTAATCTTTATGTCAGTCCCATGGATATAACATACTCTCAAAAGCAAGGATGCAATAAGCTGGAATAACATCAAGTAACCCTATAGCAAGATGTACTGAGAATGCCTAAACATCATTTCTGTATGTTCTTACCAAAAATTCATAACTGTAATCTAGACGTGAGGAGATATTAGATAGACAGAAGATATTCGACTATTAGATAGACACAAAATAACTGGTATTTACTCTAAGTACTGACGCCATGACGAAAGAAAATCTAAGAAATTATCACAATTGGTAGAACCCACGGAGATATAGCAACTACTCATAAATGCAGCAAAAAATGCTGGATTGGATCCTGAAGCTGAAAAGTAGATTAGTGATAAATGTAGAAAATTTTAAACAATATCTGTAAATACGTTTTTTCATTTATATCACTGCTGTATGGTTTCATAAGCTGTTAACATGAGGAGAAGTTGGGTGAAAGTATAAGGCAACTGTACTATTTTTGTGAATAGTCTATAAGTCTCACATTATTTCAAAAGAAAAAGAAAAAAAAGAGCCGATATTTTTAAAATCCCTAACACTCAGAATTTTACAAAAGTCGATCAGATTTACCTTAATTTTATGGTGTTTATCCTTACAAATTTTTATATTAGTTTATCTTCAAATGAAAATATGGAAAAGGGACTGTCATCTTCCTTTTAATAAATTACTCATTCTTAGTTCTACAGGAAGGAAAACAACAAAAAAATTACTCATCCTAAAATTATAATTATCATTTTTGTGTACAAAGAAAACAGTATGTATGCCACAATTAATAGATATTGCCTCTTTCTTTACCCAAATTAAATAACTATTGTATTTCAAGCCACATGAATATTAAATAAGGGCATTACTAAATTTGGGATTTGTCCCTTGAAAAGGTAGTTATATTTTCCAGGTGTCATTTTAATTTTCAGCCAGAAGTTAATGCAATCTGCAGCAGTTCTATGGAAGTTTTGGGTCTCAGTCAGGCTTTCTCATGGTGCTATTAAGTCCATAAATGTTTAGTTTGAGATTCCTATGTGTGTCTGCTAGTGTCAGATCTAACCGTTTTAAAAATGTCATTTATGCCAACGGAATTTACCATATAAGCATGTTTTAAATAAAAACAGGTGTTAGGAATTTACAGAAAAGTGCTGGTTTAGAGACAAAATCATCAACAAATAAAATTTCCCATGCTTCTTTGTTAACATCATCACTAACCTACAGTGAGTACATGTTGTTTTGAGAGTCCTTAGATGTGAGATACTTTAAAAAAATTTTAATCCATAGTCAATATGCAGTCAGTGGTAGGTTTTTCTAAGTGGGGAATAGAAATAAACCAGTAAGTCAAATACATTTATTAAGCATCAAACTGGTTGCTTTCCGTCTCTCACCAGTCCTCACCTTTGCAGTGTACTGTCACTCTTGACTGTAGTTTGTCTCTTCTGTGGGAACGACATCAAATAGCATTATCCAATTTTAAGAATACAACTTAACACCTTCATGAAAATATACTCAAGGACAAAAGGTCTTTTTAGGATGTGGGATAGTCTTCCATATATAAAACAGTGGGAATATTATATTTATTGGAAGATAATGCAATTAATTACAAACCTTTGTTAAAATGTTAATGAAAGTTCATAGAAATACAGTCATGAAATCTAAAAGAAAGCCAAGAAGTACCTAAAGAGAAGACAGAAAACAATGTAGAAATATTTATTTTAATTCCTGTTAGAGAATTAAAAGAAATCTTCACCTAAAAGACGCTCTTGCTTTTTAACTTGGGAATGAATACCAAAGTTGATTACTTTGATCATGAGAGCATTTTGTGTGTTTGTGATTAATTGTGAAATGTCAAAAAACTGTGAAGATTACAGTTAATGTTTTGCCATATATTTTTTAGACCCTAACTTTCTTAATATAGAATGTATGGTTGACAATATATAAACTGTTTTACTTTTTTTTTATCACTTTACATTATGTCATGAAGATTTTTTCCAAACTACAAAATGCCCCTAAATATTATTCTAAATGTTTATATAACATAATTTCGTGTATAGTACAATGACTTATTTATTTCCTATGATTTGGTTTAGTCAGTTCCAATTTATATTATTAGAAGTAAAGCTGGTAAGAACATGTGTTGATTAAAAATTACTGATATTGAACCATGCCTTAGTTGTAAATGAAGGATTGCTAAGTAGGCACCATTTAAAGATTTTTTTATGCTTATTGACGAATTGCCTTCCAGAAAGACAATAGCAATTTATATTTTCATCCTTGGTATATGAGAGTATATGTTTGCCTAACATTGGTTATCTCTGTGGAGACATTTTTTAAAAGCTATGCCACTTTGATAGTTTGAAACTGATGTTGTACTGTTTCAACTTACTTTTTAAACAATTGATATGAAACATTTTTTTCATGTGTTAATTAACAGTTGCTTTTTCTAATTTCCTATGCAATCCCTTAGACTATCTTTTTACTTTCTAAGTTTTACTGGGTATTTCTTATGCATCATTGTTAAGTGCTTTACGTACATTATCTCCTTGGTCTATACAGCTACTCTACTAGGAATGTGCTGGATGGTCCCATTTGCAAGTGAAAATTGAAGCTTAACCATGTAACTTGTCTCAAATTACAGAACAAGCAGCAAGAATTCAGAACCATTGTGCTTCTGTTACAGAAAATAATCACACTGGACAAGATGGCCAACAGAACTTAATTTTATTCATATAAGATTGTCCACAATAGGAGAGAGATTAAAAAAAAAAGTTTGGATTCCCTTCCAATGAGGAAAAATCTGGAGGGTTTTTAAGAGTTGGGATGTGGGGGCTCATAGGCCATTTATATTTGCTTATTAACTATGCCCAAAGTAAAAGTAAATGCTCTTATATCTTCATGGCAGAAGGTATTTGAACAATGTGAAGCAAAGCTCAAGCTAAAGTTAGGCTCTTACCCCTCCATGGAAACCAAAAAAAAAAAAAAAAAAAAAAAGAAGCAGGGGGTGGGGGGCACTTTCTTGATAATTGCATTTCCAAGAGAGAGTTCCCAAATCCTTGAGAAAGGCCACCCTGGGTTGTAAAACTGGCAAGAAGCTTTTAAAGATATTTACATCTCAAAAGGGCAGAGAAGGGATTTACAATTATATTGCTCTTATAAAGAGAAAAATAAATGCTTTTAGTAAAGAGAAGTTAGGGTCCCGAGTCAGGAAGAAGCCTGTCTAAAGCTTAGTCAAGCTGAGGAAGCGTTAAGGCCTACTTAGGCACTCACAATAACCTTTGATAGTCATAGAAATTAACTCTTTGTGAGTCATAATTATTTTTAACAACTATATTTTACTTTATTATGCAGTACATTTTATAGCACTTGCAATCTATATTTGTTATAGAAAAATTTGAAAAACCTTGAGTGGTAAAAACGATTATTTATGCTAGTTATTCATATATGTTATGTAAATGTGTCACTTATATTTCCAGGTAACAATGCCGTTTAAACAGTATTCCTTGTAAGCAACACTTCTACCATATCATTCTAAATTTCTATTGGATGTCTTATTAGTGTTTTATGATTACTATTTCATGTAGATTGTTGTTAACCTAATGATAAAAATGGGTAGATGCCATATAATATTCCCCAAAAATAATTTAATTTTGCATAATAATAACATTATTATTATATAGTACATACAACACTGCACCGATTGAAGCTCCTCTTTTTATGATGGGGTTACTTCCTGATGAACCCCTTGTGAAATGAAAATATTAAGTCAAAAATGCATTTAATATGCCTAACCTAATGAACATTATGGCTTAGCCCAGCCTGCAATAAATGTGCTCAGAACACTTATACAGCCTACAGGTGGGCACACTCACCTGGCAGCACGGTCCACTGCAGAGGTCAGTGGTTTCCCTTCGGGATCATGTTCTTAGAGCTCACTGCCACTGCCTAGCATCAAGAGACAGTACCAATATCCGTGAACTGGGAAAAGATCAAAATTCAAAAATCAAAATTATATTTCTACTGAATGTGTATCACTTTCACACCATCATAGCGTAAAATAAATCAAATCATTGTTAAATCAAGATCTTCTGTATATCCTAGGTAATTTTAATTTAATCCTCTAAAGAGCCCTAAGTGGAAGGTACTATTTTCAGGTCTATCTTTCAGATAAGCAAATTTAATCACAGAAATACTAAGTTAGTTCCCCAGTGTCACACAGCTAGTAAATGATCTTGCGGAATAACTTTTAATTAGTAAACCTGCCATGGTTCATACGATAAGTGAAAAAAGCTGATTGAAAAGTGGCAAATAATCTTATTCTTAATATAACTAGTATAAATATATGTATTATAGGAACAAAAGGTTATAAACCTATCTCTGAACAGTACTTACCTGTTGATTGTATGAATTTTATTTTATTTTTGCTAATCAATATTTGCACATGGAATGCATTCATAATATTTGATTATATATATTTATTTTTAAAAGAGATGATTGGTGAACTTTTTGTTCACTGAACACTAAAACACAGTGAAATTATATAAAAAAAAGTTGAGGCAATGTACCTGGAATGTGCAGAGGGCTATAATTTTAGATATCCTCTATTACAACTTTTCAGTATTTGAATATTCAAGAAAACCAAATAATCAAAAACTTAGATACTTTGAATATTATAAACAAGTTTGATCTAAAATATGAGTGACAATTTTTTTTCCCTATAATCATCTGAAATCTAGATGTCCTCTGAAAATTACTTAGGCAAAGAGGATATTATAAGTTGTGTTGCAAACAATTTGGTGATAGAATGGAAATTTTGGTTCAAAATTGAGTGTAACAATTCCTATTGCAATGTGTCTTCACTTTGCCATAGACTTTTGTAACAACAGCAAAAAAATTAAAAACAGATTTTTGTTTATAGAAAAGAATAATAACCCACTAAATGTATTGATTTGGAAAGGAGTGTGGTTTTCTTAAAAATTTGAAGGGTAGCCTTTGGATACTCATCGGTGTTTAAGGATATTTTTGTATTCAAAAAGAAGAGTGTTGATATTTTTAGAGTTAGGCACCAGGAAGAACACTCTATCAACCCTATGTGGGAGGAGAGATTGGGGGCAAGAATACTACACAGATGATTATGGTAGTAATGAATAAACAAAAGGGATATTACATGCTAGAACTTCAAAGAAGATGAAAACAAATATGAGGCAAAATAGTATCAGGGCAGATGCTCATGGATGACTGGACAAAGGAAAAAGTTAGGGAGGCATATTGTAGCTACAGTTTGTCATTAATGTTATTGAATGTTGATTTTAATTTAAACATCAAAACCTATGCCGATGGGTTAGATTTTTCTAGTGACATAAAAAATAACGTAACCTAAAGAGATGGTACCCATTTTTTCTTTAAATTTATTCACCCTAACTCTTGGCATGAGCACTTGTCTTTCTCAAGACCTTCCTCTTGCATTCTCAGATCTCTGATGAAAGAAAGGGTATTTTTACTAACAACTCATTTGACCTTATGTGTGCGACTTCAACATCGTCTCAGTATGCTCCCTTAATGTTTTATAATTCTAGAAAGGTTATATCAAATCTCTATTTTGATTAGAGTTATTTGAGTTGGTATTTGCTTTTTTTTTAGTGTAGGTCAGTCTTATTGGATAACAAATTTCCATGTAATTAGAGAAGATTTTAGGAAAGACTTAATGTTAAGCCACAACTTGAAAATAAAAGAGTGTGTTTGTGTGTGTATGTGTGTGTGTG
>CAUYQG010042337.1:0-10214 GCA_963574415.1 Tarsius wallacei
CCTGGAAGCCTGTGTGATGCAGGCGGTGAAGGTGAAAGAGACTCCCTTGATGAATGAGGACTCCATCCTGGCTGTGAAGAAATACTTCCAAAGAATCACCCTCTACCTGAAGGAGAAGAAATACAGCCCTTGTGCCTGGGAAGTTGTCAGAACAGAAATCATGAGATCCTTCTCTTTATCAGCAAACTTTCAAGCAAGATTAAGAAGGAAGGAATGAAAACTGACTCAACAAGGAAACTATACTCATGGACTAATACACCATGGCACATTTCACAAGCTCTGACATCTCAAAGACTCTTGTTTCTTCTATAACTATGACATGAGTTGAATCAAATATGTTAAATGTTTTCAGGAGTGTTAAGCAACGTTGTATTCAGCTGCACAGGCACTAGTTTCTTACTGATGACTATATCAATGGATCTATTTATCTATTTATTTACATATTTATTTAACTTTATACAACTTAAATTATTTTTATTCATATGTGCATCTTTACATTGTGAATTATGGAAAAGTAACATGCTCTTTATATTTAGTGAATTTACTATTTTGCCTTGTTTATTAAATGTTTACTATAGAAAACTTCTTGTATTTGTTTTTTTTTTAATATAAAACTTGAAGCCTGAATATGCAACCTGATTAAAGTATGGGTGGTACAACTTAGCTATGCTTCCTTACTATATTTAAGTTATAAGTACAAATGGATTTTCTCTAGACCAGGTTGTATGTTGCCCCTAGGATATTAAGGTGAATATAACAAATACAGTTGGGTGGGGGAGGGGCGAGGGTGTTAAAATATAGAGCTTCTTTAATGAAAAGATTGGACATTAAAAGTGAAGAGAGGAATATCCACATCTTTTCTGGGAATAAACAGAATTTTTCCAGAATTCAAAAACAAAACAAACAAACCAAATACATTTAGTTCCTAATTTTTGTTTCTCTAATTTTTTGTAGGAAATACTTAAGACAGTAATATCAATTATGTTAAATGCTATAATGAGAAGAACCGATGAATTTCTTTCAGCAGAAAGTAGACTGAGGCATGTGAGGAAATAAAAATAAATGCAGAGATATCCTCCATATGTTGGCTCGTAGACACCTCAGTGCAAATGTGCATTTCTAGTTGCACATATGAGTTTGCCATTTACAAGGAATGCAATCAAGAAGGTTCGAATGTGGTAACTGAAACGCGGAAATGGAGGTTCTTATATGAGGAGAGGGCAGAGAGGGAGAAGAGGACTTTAATTCATTTCTGAGGACTGGCCTCCTTTAAAGAGAGGGAGAGAAGAGCCACAAAGAAAACAGATGAGAAATGGCATACATTAGAAGGACAGAAAAGAGAATGATAATAAAGAATTTAACAAAATAAATGTGCTGAGAAGAGGAACCAGTGGATTCATGGAAGGTGTGGATTGAAACATTCCACTACGATGGGAAAAGAGACAGCATTGGAGATCCTAGTGAGAGCTGGTTTGGTAGAATTAGCAGAAACCACACTGGAGTGGGTGGTAGCATAAATAAGATAACTTAGTGACTCTGAAGAGGGAGGGAAATAGGATGAAATCTTGAAAAAAGTATGCAGCCTTACTCATCTGCATAGTTTTTAGTTTATTGCAATATATATATTTTTTCTGGATAGATTTCATTCAATTGTTGTACTGGCAAATCATATTAATAAGTTTAATATATTTATTTTGTCATGACATTTAATTATAATAATGATTTGCCATTGTTTTAATTATCACTTTGAATATTAGTAAGTTGATCAGTTTTTGTTAATTCTTTAGGAAAAAATAACGATCGGAGTCAATCCTTCATAAAAATAATTAATACTGATAATATAATAATTCCTGAAATGATTGGCTTCCTTAATTAAGTTGCTTAACTTTCATCACTGTCACACTGGCTTACTACAGTTTTACTACAGTCCTACAACACATTTTATATCACTCTTTGGTAATTTTTCCTGATGTTATAAACATTGCACTCACATGTCAATCCCCAAATAACCAAATTACCATGGACATAAAGACGACAAATTTCTGTCTAAAATAAGTGTGGGGAACTTAATCAGAGAATCTCTTTCTCAATACTTAAGGTAAAGAAAAAAAAGTCAAAACTAGCTAAAATACAGAATGAATCATGAAAATTCAGAGACAAAGGGAAAGTTATGTATAATTCATGAGTAAAAGGAGATTGAACAATTATAACAAAAATGCAGAATACAAAATTTAGATAAGCACTCATAATTTACATTAAATAATTTGACAAGGACAGTTAATTCTGCTTGGATGTATGTGTGATGTTACAAAACCGACTTAATCTTTTTGAGCTTCAGTTTTCTCATATATAAAATGAGTTCAAAACATTTATATAGCTGATGTGAAGATTAAAGGAATGCATGTATTTTAAAGCATTTACCATAGCAGCTTCCACTGAGGAAGGAGTTAAAATATTGCAGATATTTTTCTATTTTCCTTTATAAACTGTAGATGAGAATATTGTCTTTCTACAAATTTTAGGAAGTGTGTCATATTTTTTAGTAACTGAACTCCAAATGAGGTGGCCTAAAAATCCAACACCTGTCATTAATTACAGACAGGGTGAAAAATCGTCACTCCTCATTTCGAAGTGTCCTGTTTGTACTGAGCCAGGTAAAGGTGGTTTGTATAAACACCTGAGAGAGGGACCCAGATGTATATGCAGAAGACACATGGTGCTTGTGTACTGATTCTGGCACCTGCACATTCCTTTCCTCATCCTCAGCAGTCCAGAACACACTGTCATGTCCCCAGGGTTTCCTTCCTCTCAAGGCAGAATTCCCCCCATGAGATGCTTCACCTTCTGTCCCTTCACACAGAGCTGCTTTCTGTCCTGTTGTGGCTGCAGCTTCATGGTTTCCCTAAAGAGCAGAACACCACAAATAGAAAAAGACGTTCAAGAAAATTTCTGGGTTTTGCAGAAACATCTGCAAGAGAGGTTTTCCTGAACTTCCGTTGAATATGATGTAATAGTCGCCGCAGCTAAAAGGAAAGAGAAAGCAGATCTTGTTGTGTGGGCTCCTAAAAACCCTGTAAGGGGAAGACAGCCTTCTGGTGGCCAAGTGTGACAAGAGTGGCCACCAAGTCTGGAGGATTACTTTCTGTTCTATGCAGAAGCTCCACCACTTCCTGGGGATTTATCTTTATGATGTATAAAGGCTACTTCTTGGTACAGAGTCTACTGCTGTTATAAGCCTATTTCTTTACCCTTGGTCTATTTTTGAGAGAATTCTCTGACCTCAGGCAGGGCATGGACTTCTTGGGATTTACAGTTATAGGGACAGAGAGAGATGTATCCCCTGCTTACAGCCTACTGTGCAGACCAGTTCATCCTGCCTTGAACCACCCACTTTATATACTGTGGGACTCTCAGGGGGCTGGCAGAGCTGTCCATCTAGGTATGGAACTCAATGATAATCAGGAAAAGTGCATGCTAATAGTACGTTGAACTCTCAAAAGTACAATCCTAGTTTCGCAGATTCATCTTGGATATCAGATTTCAAATACTAACAAATTAAAAAAAATTTGTTTCACTGTCACTTCGAATGATGATCTTGAAAGCTCTTCCACTCAATAGTAAAAACTGTGCCTAAGTAGCAAAAGAAAGAAGTTCCACATAAACTAAGGAATATGGAAAGTATTATTGTTTCTTGAGAGCTAGTAAAGTCTAGTTATTCAAGTGTGCCAATTTTGTTGTAGTTGGAGAGGCCTTCCTATACTCAGTATCACGTTTCCATTGAGGTGTTTCACCAAGAAGTGTATATGGTTTGCCAAAGTGGCAGGGAGGGCCTGAAACTGCAGAGTGGTCTCTTGGTCTTTTCTCAGGATACACACTCAGCATTTGGATTTGCTGCTCTCAGATTGGGAGTGGACCAGGGCCTTAGTTGCCTTTCAACAAAGTTTTTCCTTCATATCCATCACTCCTCCAAAGGGTGGAATTTGGGAGGTGGACAAGGCTCGGCCTCCCAGCCTGTACAGGTCAGGGTTCTCCAGGGAATCAGAACAAACAGGAGACAGAAAAGCAAGGGAGGGGAGGGGAGGGGAGGTGCGGAAGGGGAGGGCATAAGAGAAGAGAAGACAAGAGAAGAGGACTGTGGAAGCTTGACAGAGCCATATCTACAGGACAGTTCAGCAGACTGGAGACCTGGGGGACAGTGACAGTTGGATTCCAAAGGTGGTCTGCAGGTAGAATTCCCTCTTTTTTAAGGAGGCCAATCTTTTTCTGTTAAAGACTTCAACTGATTGGATGGAGCCCAACCACATTATGGAGAGTAATCTGCTTTACTCAAAGTCTATTGATTTAAATGTCAGTCTAATCTAAACGTGATCTCCACAAAAACATCTGAATAATGTTTGACCAAATATCTATGTACCCTGGCCTAGCCAAGTTAACGTATAAAATTAACCATCATACAGGCCTTCTCTTATTGATGTCCTAATATTTTTCAAGTGTTATTCCCCTTCCATTCTTTGATGGTAGTTTTTGTGGTTTATATATTTAAAGTAATTGTCCTACATTTTTTGTTTCTTTTCTTTTTTTTTTTTGTGTTGGAGTCTCACTCTGTCGCCCTGACTGGAGTACAGTGGCACGCTCCCGGCCACCGCAGCCTCGACCTGCTGGACTCCAGTGATCCTTCCATCTCAGCCTTCCAAGCAGCCAGAACTATAGGTGCGCACTACCATGCCCGGCTAGTTTTTGATTTATTGTAGAGATGGGGTCTCGCCAAGTTGCCTGGGCAGGTCTCGAACATGTGGGCTCATGCAATCCACTCACCTAGGCCTCCCAAAGCGCCAGTATTATAGGCTGAGCCACCGAGCCTGGCCTATTTTATTTTTAATTGATATACACGAATCTAGCAAAACATATATATAAGACCGTTACAGAGAAAATCATAAACTTTAATGTAAGACTTTAAAAAATGTTAACAGACAAACATATTTATGGGTAGGAAGACTCAGTGTCGAGAAGATATCAGTTCACCTCAGATAATCAAGGTATTTAACTTAATTCCAATTAAAATCCCAACCTGGCTTTAAAATATATATATTGAAGAGCAAAATGCCAAATGCAATCAAGATAGTCCTCAGGAAGAACTAAGTATGATATAGTGCAAAGCTAAACAAACTGACAAATGGTACAAAACAGAGATCTCAATGAACGCGTGCAACGTGAGAACTTCATATATGACCAAGATTGAGCAACAGATCACTGGAGAAAGGGGCCGATAAGTGAAATAAGTCCAGTTGATCATCTTTATGATAAAAACTAAGTAAAATACCTGACTTATGCCATAAATAAAGATAAATTCTAGATGAATTATGAACATATATGAAAGACAAAACTTTAAGACTTTTCAAAGACAACACTAGTAAATATCTCTGTAATCTTGACATGGAAAATAATTTCATAATTAAGACACATAAAGTACAATCTGAAAAGGAAGAGTTTTACAAACTCAACAAACAGACTTCTATTATCAAAAGACATTCCATATAAAGTGAAAAGACAACCTACAAACTGTTAAAAGATTTTTGCAATATCTTTGTTTGCCAAAGGACTAGTGCACAAAATATACAAAAGAATCCCTACAAATTGATTTTTAGAAAGACAAGCAATCAAGTAGAGAAAAGGAGAAAGACTTGAATGGACCCTCATATGAGAAGAAACTCAGATCAATCAAGAAGAAAAGATGTCCACCTCATTAGAAATCAGGAACGCCAGTTCAGATATTTTGCATTCATCAAAATGGCATAATTTTTGAATATCAGACAATGACAAGGGTTAGTGAGAATGCAAAGCAATGACAACTCTTATAAACTGCTAGTGGAAGAATAAACGCAACACCTTTGGAAAACAATTTGGAATTTTCTAATAGATTAAAATGTGCATACTCTGGGAAAACTTCCGCTACCAGATAAATGTTTTCACATATATACAGGAACTGTGCACATAAATTCTTATTAGCATTGTTTACACTTAAAAAAATCAGAAAATTACTTAAATTCTATCAAAAGTAAAATGTGATAAATATGTAAAACACTAAATATTTTTCAGGAATGTGCATGGGACTTCAAATTACTGGTAATATTTCACTTCATGAGAAGAGTGGCAGATTTTAACAAGAACATATGCTTCGTATATAATTTCCCCAGGTAAAATTTTTTTTATAATGGACAGTTTTTGAAAAATGTTTCTGAGCATTTGGTGGGCTTCACAAAGAGTAACAATATATTATTTTTCCAAAAGCAATGGCGATTTTACCCTTAACTTTGGAGGGTGAGGAAGGATGGCTAAGTGAATACCCTCAAAAAAGCATATCTGCCATTGCAAAGTGCAGTCAATCCTATTTTATGCATGTTTGTAATTCCAAAAGATTTTCACTCACCCTCTTTTATAAAAAGATCTACTCTTTAAGAAATCTAATAAGTCCACATATTGTATTGTGTATATACTATAGAAATAGAGGGGAGGCCACTGCAGGCTTCAAATGATCAGTAGTGTCTGAATATTATTAGAGTCTCTAATCAGGTGTTGCATCCTACCTCTGGAGACAGATGCTAGGATTGTCTCACTCATAGACTATTTGATTTTGTATGTCAACAGGTATTTTTTTTTAGCAGAAATTCTATACATAGGATGTGGAAACTACCTTGTCGTAATAAAATGTTTCTACCACTGTTATTCTGAAATTTGGACGAAAAGACTTGTTATGTTTGTATATTTTAACCACAAGAATAGCGTCATGCGATAATTAGTTTTCACTTATACGCAATGGAATATAAGTATGACTTCATTATGTAATCAAATAGGTAGAAAGCTGGCAGTTTTTAGTCAGGCTTAATCGTGGCTCTCACTCAACACATTAAGCTAGTTCTGCTCTTAACATAGGTGAATGAAAGGGAAAAAATGCCCTTGGTAAATAAACCAAAACATGTCCAGCAAAAAAATTACAGTCTAAGTATTTAAAAACTCTGAGTTCATGTTGAAGTAAGAACAGACTCTTTACACTGGCATTCTGTTAGTGCCTTGAAAAACAAAATGCCTTGTGATAAGTAATCAGATACATCATTATACACCTGTTAGAACAAAAAGTACTGTATGCTGACTGTCATAAAGAGTAGGAAGTAGGGCCTGGATGCTTCCAGAGATTGGGTAATAATAAAGAAAAAGGCATCCTTTCAGCTCAGAGGACAGTAGCTGATTTTATTCCAAACAATGCTGGGAGATGCTGGAACTCATTCATACCTGATGACTAACAAGGGCTTTATACAGGCCATCAGATGGTATCGATATCAGTTCAGAATCTGATGGAAAGCTCTCCACACGGTCAAAGTTGGTATGAAGTATCATACTACATTGTAAGCAGCCTCAGCTCAGAAAGTTTTTTTCATCTTCAAAACTAGAAATTAATCCAGATCTTAATTTGTTGTAGCTGAAAGAAAAACATGTTATGGATTTTGTCTCTTCCTGTTTAGGACTGACAAATCTACCAAATACAAACACAGGAAGCCCAGTTAAAAATTGTAATTTCAGATAAGCTGTGGATATGTTTTTGATATATAAGTGTGTCTCATGCAATATTTGAAGTAGACTTATACAAAAAAAATCATTTATTTTTATTTTAGCATCGTGTATTTTAGCTGACAACTCTTTCCCCACATTCACCCTAGTCAAGTTCCAAGTCTTTTGTTTCTCTACAGTGAATTTTAAAAATTAAAATTTAATTTAAAAATTTAAAAATAAAAATTTTAAAATTAAAAAAATTCTACAGTGAATTTTGAAAAGCAATATGGAGCAATAACCCTGTATTTAGCTTGGACTTGAAACAGTAATTCTGAACATCCGGAAGAGTTAGATGACGTAGGTTTATTTGTTGCAGTTCTGGACACTCATGCCAAGAGAAAATAAAGTCTCTAGGTTAGCCAACATGGGTGGTGAATCTTTGGATCTTTGCCTGGTGGTGCTTCATTGATTCTTGTTGGCTTGATTTGCATAGAAATAAAGGATTCAGTAAGAATGGTGAAATGCAATAGCCTTTGCAAGATACTTAGATTCTATTTTACAGAATGTGACTAAAAGCAGCTGTCTTTCTGAAAAAGAAGGCCTTTTTTC
Source organism: Tarsius wallacei (assembly GCA_963574415.1). NCBI lineage: Eukaryota > Metazoa > Chordata > Mammalia > Primates > Tarsiidae > Tarsius > Tarsius wallacei. Next base: position 8,155 of record CAUYQG010042337.1, read on the forward strand.
CCCCTAAAGAAAGCCAACGTCAAGAGGAAAATGCCAAATGTTTAAACTACGGATTGAACAATTATGTCCCCTTAGAATTTTTGTGCCATTTCAAATCACCCTCAACAAATATTATAATTTAAAAGAGTGTTATTTAAATTGCCCTTACATTGCAAAAAAGGCAATAAACAATGCTTGCCACAATCATTCAACATATAAGTATTGACATGTGTTAAAAGTCTCAAAGGAAAAGAATAAAATGTGTAACATATTGTGCTGGCCCTTCCATATCCATTATATCAACGTTATAGAGAAGTTATAATAATTTGATAAAAGAGGTATGTCAGGGCTATTCAAGGGCACTGGGGATAGTCGGAGACAGTGCAATGTAGGGGAAAGGATTGTGAACTTTGTCATTAGACCATTACATTGCACTGACTTTAAATTTCCTTAGGAGATGGCCTTGCTGTTTCATATGGTTACATTTTCCTCTTACCCTCCTAAGAATGCAACAAGAAGCCTTGAACTACTTCCCTCCACTTACATCACCCAATGTGTGGGATAGAATCCAAGCATGGTATTTTCCTCCATAGTATAAGCTCTCTGTCCAGTTTGGGCACTCTCAAAAAGCTTCCTAGACCCTACTCCAGGGCACATCAACTCTCCAAATGCCTTCTTCAGTGGCTTCTCCTTTCTAGGGGCCTGTGTCCAACAGAACTTATGATGATAGCTGCTCTAGGAAACAGAGCATTAAGTTACAGAGAGTTTTAATTTTAAAAGTCTAGAATCCAAAGGTGTGCTTCTATAGGCACCTTTACCACAAAAAAAGACAAGTAAAGAAACTCAATAAGCCTACATTCTTTATTTCAACTCATGTCAAGACCAATGATGAAATTAAGGATGGTTTGGAGATCAGAGCTATAGAAAGAACAAAGGGTCACACCAGAACCAGGAAGTAAAGGTGATAGTGTCGACCTATAAATACTTCAACCTTCACAAAATGATTTCCTGGGTTTAATTCTAGCGAATAACCATTTTTAAATGACAACAATGTTCCCTAAGGCTGGTTCTTCTCAAAAATGGTACCTTCCGAAGTCTGATGATGATCACAATTAACAGTAATTGTGATGATTAATTTTATATGTTAACTTGACTGAGCCATGAGGTGCCCAGATTAAACATTTCTGGGTGTGTCTGTGAGGTTATTCCAGGATTAGAGTAGTATTTGTATTGGTGGAATCAGTGAAGTAGATTGCCCTTCTCAATGTGTGTGGGCATTATCTAATCCATTGAGAGCCTAAATAGAACAAAATGTGGAGGAAAGAGGAATGAGGAATTTACCCTTTTATTCTGCCTCATTGATGAGCTGAGACATCTCATCTCATCTTCTCCTGCCCTTGTACTTAGACTAAATCTTGCAGAAGCCAGATTGTGGGACTTCTCAGCCTCCATAATTGTATGAGTCAATTTTTCATAATCTCTCTGTCTCTCTCTGGGTGTGTAATAAATAAAGTGTTTAATAATACCTTGAATATTAATTATTGGAGGTAATGAAAGTTCTGCAAGGTGGAGTTTTAGGAAAACAAGGCTAGCAGCTTTGAAACCTGAGTTTTAGACCTGCTTCTTTTGGTTTTTTTGAGTTGGAGTCTCACTCTGTCGCCCAGACTGGAGTGCAGTGGCCGCTCCCGGCCACCGCAGCCTCGACCTGCTGGGCTCCGGTGATCCTTCCGCCTCAGCCTTCCAGGTAGCTGGAACTACAGGCGTGCACAACCACGCCCAGCTAATTTTTTTGATTTATTGTAGAGATGAGGTCTCCCCAAGTTGCCCAGGCAGGTCTCGAACCCGTGGGCTCAGGCAATCCACTCACCTCAGCCTCCCAAAGCGCGGGATGACAGGCTGAGCCACCGAGCCTGGCTTAGACCTGCTTCTGATATAAAGTTAATAAGGAGTCCTGGAGAAATTATTGAACTTATTTCAGTTCTGGTTTCCTCATCAGTTAAAAAAAAAAAAGATGTTCAATTATATGATTTTCAATTACACAACTCTAGAGTCTAGCATTTGAGGACATTCTGGCTACCTTA
>CAUYQG010042342.1:0-59623 GCA_963574415.1 Tarsius wallacei
AATGAGTTTCTAAAGTTAGCTGTGTTCATCCCGGTCTCAGAGTTTTATGCTTGAGCTTACAGGAGCTTTTTCTGGTTATAGTGCTAAGCAGAAAAGGGAGAGGAAATGGGGTCAACATCTCCCAAACGCATCCTAGTGGTCTTGGGGTCAATAGCCCTCCCTGATCCCTAACGCTCAGTGGGCCTCTGTGGCTGGCTCCCAACAAGTTATGATTCAAACAAACAAATTATGTGAGAAGTATCTGCCAGATTTCCTCCTCACCACCTTGTGGGACTTGTGGAAAAAGGAAAACCGAGTAGATGTGAAGTTCCTACTACTTTTTGTGACTTGAGGAATAAAGTTTTTTGTTTCTAACTCAGTCTTATGTCTTCTGCTAGTATCCATAAAACAGTAAAAGCCCAGGTTGTTAGCATGAAGTAGGATAAAATCTAAGACCATTCACAGTCCATGATCACTTTAATTTTCATGTCCCTAAAGACTAATGATGTTGAACATTTGTTCATGTGTTTACTTGCCATTTACATATCATTTTGATGCAATGTCTATTTGAATAATTTCTCCATTTTACTGTTTCTTTTTTTATAATGGAAATTTAAGTGTTTTTTACACAGTGGTCCCCCATTATCTGTGGAGGATATGTTCCAGGAACCAAGGAGATTCATGAAACCGTGGATAGTACTGAACCTGATTGCTATCAGTCAGAATACATTTCTGTTCATATCTTTTGCTCACAAATTTAATGCCTTTTCCACTTTAAGGATTTATTATGCACTGTGACTGTAACTTCTAATGTTTGAATACAACAGCAGAACTAGCACAAATTTCTTTTTCCTTCTTTATAATTTCTTGAATAGAAAACTTGTTCTTACTGTAGATCTTAGCAACCTCAGCATAAAATTGATTTTCCTTATTAAGTTGAGAACTTCTACCTTTTCACTTAAAGGAAGCACTTTCCTGCTTCTCTTTGGCATATTTGAATTGCTAACATCACTACTCTCACACTTAAGGGCCATTATTAATTAAAATAACTGTTCCTTAAACACAAGCACTGTGATACTATGATAGTCAATCCAATAACTAAGATGGCTATTAAGTGATTAATGAGTGGGTAGCATAGAACAACATAGACAAAAGGATGATTCACATCCTGGACAGGATAGAATGTAACAGCACACAATTTTATCACACTACTCAGAAAAGCATGAAATTTAAAATTTATAAAAATTTTTTATCTGTACAATTTTTAAAAATATTTTTGAACCATGAATAAAATCTAAATAAAATTTGTAAAACTATTCAAGAGCAAAATGAGAAATTTGACAAGAAATAAAAATAATTTAAAAATAGAAATCTTAGAAATAAGTAATATAATAACTGAACTGGCAAACTCATTATAAAGTTTCAACAGCAGACTTAAATAAATAGAGGAAAAAGCTGCTGAGCTTGAAGACAGAACATATGAAATTACCCAATGAGATGAGGAAAAAAAAGGAGTAAGAAAGAGTGAAGAAAGCCTACAAAAATTATAGAACATTATCATGTAAACTAACTTCCACATAATAGAAATTTCCTAAGAAGATAAGAGAGAAAAGGGTGTGGAAAGCAAATTTAAGGAATATTGGCTAAAAATTTTACAAATCTGGAGAAAGAAGACATTATCCAGGCACAGAAAGCTCAGAAGTCACCAATCAAATTCATCCAAAGAGAAAAATTCCCAAAGCACATCATTTTCAAATTAGCAAAATCAAAGACAAATTAAAAAATACTTAAAGCACCAAGAAACATATTGCAGTTAATAGTGACCCAATACAACTTTCTGTGGATTTCCCAGCAAAAACCCTGCAAGCCAAGAGAGAGCGGGATGGATATTGAGAATGCTAAAGAAAAAGAAAAGAAAAAAAAACAAAAACTTTCAAACAAGAACATGGTGCCCAGGAAAGCTATACTTCAAATGGGAATGAGAGATAAAACCTTTCCCAGACAAACAAAAACTCATAAAAACTCACCAACACCAAACCTGTCTTGTAAGAAATGCTTTATAGAAGTTCTCTAATCTAAGAGAAATTGATGCTAACCTGTAACATGAAAACATTTGAGGGTATTAAACTTACTGCTAACTTTAAAAGAAAAAAAGAAACCAGACAAATTCAGAAACTCTATTATTGTAATTAGGATTAATAAACCATTTATATCTAAAATATGACAACTAAAAGACAAAACTATTAAAATTAATAATAATTACAATGTGTTAAAAATAGGAAATATAAGTTATAAATTGAATAATCAGTAAGTAAAATATGGGGGTGATAAAGTATACAAGACTTTTTGTTACTTTTTTTGTTTGCAAACAAAGTTAAGTTTTCATTAGTTTAAAGTAACCTGTCATAAACATAATTTTTTTCTATAAGCCTTGTAGTGACCACAAGGCAAAACTCTAAAATAGACACACTAATAATAAATAGTACGAAATCAAAATGTGCTATTAGCGAAAATTACCTAACCACAAAAGAAGATAGTAAAAGAGTAAAAATAGAAGAAAAGATCTACCAAACAACCAAAATACACATTTAAAAATGGCAGTGGTAAATTCTTACCTATGAATAATAATACTGAATGCAAATGGATTAAATTATTCAACTAAATGATATGGAGTGGCTGAAAGAATAAAAAACCCAAGATCCAAATACTTGCTTCTACAAAAAATTCACTTCAACTAAGAAGACATACAGACTGAAAACAAAGGAATAGAACAAAATAAAATAGACTTTAGGGCAAGAACAATAAAAAGGAAGGCCATTATATAATGATAAAAGGGTCAATTATAGCAAGAGTATATAAAAATTGAAAATAGAAGTACCAAATACCAGAGTGCCCAACTACATAAAGTTAAAATTAATAGACCTAAAAGGTGAGATTGACTGCAATACAATAATAGTAGGTACATCAACACCCCACTCTCAGCAATGGACAGATCATTCTGACAGAAAATCAACAAGGAGACATCAGAGTTAAACTACATCCTAGACCAAATAAATCTAACAAACTTTTATAGAATATTCCATCTAATAGCTGCAGAATGCACTTTTTTTCATCAACAAATGAAATATTTTTCAGGATTGACCATATGTTAGGATACAAGACAAATCTCAACAAATTTTAGAAAAGTTAACATCCTCAACAGCCTATCCAAAAAAGTATTAATCATTACCAGGTAGGTTTTATTCCAGGGATTCAAGCGTGGTTCAATATCCACAAATCAGTAAATGTGATAAACATTTACATATAAACAGAAGCAAAAATGAAAACCATATGATCATCTCAATAGATGCAGAAAAAGCATTTGACAAAATCCAACATCTCTTCATGATAAAAACGCTCAACAAACTGGGCATTTAAAGAACATATCTCAAAATAATAAGAGTATATATGACAAACCTACAGCCAACATCATTTGACTGTGAAAAGTTGAAAACATTCCCCCTCAGAATAGGAATAAGACAGGTTTGTCCACTCTCACCAGTTTTATTCAACATTGTACTGGAAGTCCTAGCAAGAGCAATCTGACAAGAGAAAGAAATAAAAGGTATCCAGATCAGCAAGGAGAAAGTTAAACTATCCTTGTTCACAGAGGATAATATATCTAGAAAAACCCTAAAGACTTCTCTTAGAAGAGTCTAGACCTGATAAATGACTTCAGTAAAGTCACAGGATACAAAATTCAATTACAAAAATTGGAAGCAGTCCTATACACCAACAGTGATCAAGCTGAGAACCAAATCAAGAGCTCACTCCCATTCACACTAGACACACACACACACACACACACACAAATCCTGGGAATACACCTAACTAAGGAAGTGAAAGACCTCTACAAGGAGAACTACAAAACACTGATGAAAGAAATTGCAGATAATGCAAACAAATGGAAAAACATCCCATATTTATGAATTGGAAGAATCAATATTGTCAAAAGGACCTATAATGCCCAAAGCAATCTACAGATTCAATGCAATCTTTATCAAACGACCAAGTTCCTCACAATACTAGAAAAAAATAATCTTAAAGTTCATATGAATTTTTAAAAAGCTCAAATAGCCAAAACAATTATAAGAAAAAGAAGAATTGCAGAGGTATGACAATGCCCAACTTCAAATTATACTACAAGGCTATGGTAATTTAAACAGCATGGTACTGGTACAAGAATAGACAGATTGACCAATGGAACAGAACAGAAAAACCAGAAATAAAACTGCTTTTCTACAAACAACTTATTTTTGACAAAGCTTCCAAAAATAAACAATGAGGAAGTACACTCTATTCAATAAATGATGCTGGGAGAATTGACTACCCATATGCAGAAGAATGAAACCAGACTCTTTTCTCTCATCATATATAGAAATTAAGTCAAGATGGATCAAAGACTTAATTGTAAGACCTGAAACTATTAAAATCCTAGAAAAAAACCTAGGAAACACTTTGCTGGACATTGATTCAGGCAAAGAATTTATGGTAACAATCCCAAAAGCAATTGCAACAAAAACTAAAATAGATAAATGGTACTTAATTAAACTAAAAAGCTTCTGCACAGCAAAAGAAATCATCAACAGAGTGAACAGAAAGCCTTCTGAATGGGAGAAAATATTTACAAATTACTTTTTAGACAAAGGGCTAATATCCAAAATCTATAAGGAACTCAAACAATTCAACATGGAAAAAAAAAAAAAAAAAAAAAACACTTAAAAAGTGGGCTAAGGGGCCATTGCTTTGCTAAACTCTGGTTGGGTCATGTGACTCTATGAGTTATGGCCTCCATGTTTCCTAGCTTTGGCCCCCTCCCATAACTTGGGGAGGTAAATCTCCTCTCTCTCTCTCCAATTTACTTTCTAAGTATACTATATTTTCCAGTCTAAAAAAAAAGTGGGCAAAGGACATGAATGGACACTTTTCAGAATAAGACACATAAGTGGTGAACAAACATATGAAAAAATGCTCAACATCATTAATTATCAGAGAAATGCAAATTAAAACCACAATGAGATATAACCACATACTAGTCAGAAAGGCCATTATTAGAAAGTCAAAGAACAACAGATGTTAGCATGGTTGTGGAGAAAAGGGAACCCTCATCCGCTGTTATGGGATTGTAAACTAGTTCAAACTCTATGAAAAACAGTTTGGAGATTTCTCAAAGAACAAAAAATTGAATTACCATTTGACCCAGCAATCCCACTATTTTTGACATACCCAAAGGTTTGACATATGAAAAAAGATACCTGTACTTACAAATTCATTGCAGCACTATTAACAGTAGCAAAATCATGAAGACAACCTAAGTGCCCACCAGCAACTGAATGAATAAAGAAAATGTGGTATATATATACCATGGAATGCTACACACCCATAAAAAGAATATAATTATGTCCTTTGCAGCAATATGGGTGAAGCTAGAGATCCTCATCCTAAGTGAACTGTCTCAGAAACAAAAAACCGTACAATGCATGTTCTCAGTCATAGGTGGGAGTTAAACAGTCATAAAGATAGAAATAATAGACACTGGGGACACCAAAAAGGGCAGAGGTAAAAATGGAGGTTGACTCAGGAACTACCTATGGTGCACAATATTCACTACCTGGGGAATGAACCGCCTGAAATTTGATCCCCACCACTACACAATACATCTATGTAATAAACATGCATGTGTATCCCCTGAATCTAAGATAAACAATTACAAGAAAAAGTTTGAAATCTTATCAAGTATCTTTTCTTTTACAATGGAGTAAAACTTGACATCAATAACAGAAGAAACATGGGAAACTAAACTAATTTATGAAAATGAAACCACATGCTCCTGAACAATCATTGAAGAAATTAAAAATTGAATTTAAAAAATTATTGAGACAAGTGAAAATAGAAACACAACATACCAAAATGTATGTGATACCACAAATGCAGTTCTAAGAAGAAAATTTATAGCAATAAATGCCTACATTAAAAAGTAGAAAGACTTCAAATAAATAACCTATGGTACACCCGTAGAAACTAGAAAAGAAACAACAAACTGAACTTAAAATTATTAAAAGGAAGTGAATAATTGAAATTAGTGCAGAAATAAATAAAATGAGACTAATAAAACTCACACAAGATAATTAAATTTTAAAAAATTTTTAAAAAATAAAATTAACAAACCTTTATCTAGACTAAGAAAACAGGAGAGAAGACTCAAATAAAATCAGAGAAAAAAAGAAGACATTACAACCAATAACAGAGATACAAAGTATCATTACATACTATTATGAACAACATGACGCCAACAAATTGAAAAATTTAGAAGAAATAGATAAATTTTTGGACACATAAAATTTACCCAAGATTGAGTTATGAAGAAATGGAAAATTTGAACAGACCAATAACAAATAATGAGATTAAAGCAGTAATAAAAAATCCCCCATAAAATAATAAAGCCTAAGACCTGATAGGTTAACTGCTGAATTCTACCAAACATTTAAAGAACTAACACAAATCTACTCAAACTATTTCAAAAAATGATGAGGAGAGAATTCTTCCAAATTCATCCAATGAGGCCAGCATTATGCAGATACCAAAACCAGACAAGGACACAATAAAAAACGAAAACAACGGGCCAATATCCCTGAAGAAAATACATGCACATATGCTCAACAAAATACTAGCAAACCAAATTTAATAACACGTTAGAACTATTATTCATCATGATCAAGTGGAATTGATGGTTCAACATATGCAAATAAGCAAATGTGATACATTACATTAACATAATGAAAATATATGATCATTTTGATAAATGCTGAAAAACCATTCAATAAAATTCAATATTCCATCGTGATAAAACTCTCAACAAACTGAGTACAGAGGAAACAAATTAAAATGATAAAGACCATATATACGACAAGTCCATAGCTAGCATTATACTGCATGGAATAAAAGTGAAACCCTTTCCTTTAGGATCTGCCCACTCTTATGACTTTTACTCAACAAAATACTTGAAGTCCTACCCAGAGCTATTAGGCAAAAGAAAGACATAAAGGACATTCACATTAAAAATAAAAAAAAGTCAAATTGTCCTTGTTTTCAAGTGACATGATTCTATATTTAGAAAAACATAAAGACTCCACCAAAAAACTGTTGGAACTGATAAATAAATTCAGCAAATTTTCAGGATACAAAATTAACACACAAAAATCAATAGCATTTCTAGACATCAGCAACATACAATCTGAAAAAAAAGAGAAAGCACATACAATAGCTACAAAAAAATACCTAGGAATAAATTTAAGCAAAGACGTGAAAGATCTCTGCAATAAAAATTATAAAAAACTAATTAAAGAAACTGACGAGGATACTAAAAAACTGAAAGATTTTCCATGCTCATGGATTGAAAGAATTAGTACTGTTAAATGTCAATACCACCCAAAGCTATCTACAATTTCAACATAATCTTCATTAAAATACTGACATTCCGCCTTTGGGAGGCTGAGGTGAGTGGATTGCCTGAGCCCACAGGTTCGAGACCCGCCTGGGCAGGTGAGACCTCATCTCTACAATAAATCAAAAAATTAGCTGGGCGTGGTAGCGCACGCCTGTAGTTCCAGCTACTTGGAAGGCTGAAGCGGAAGGATCGCCAGAGCCCAGCAGGTCGAGGCTGCGGTGGCCGGGAGCGGCCGCTGCACTCCAGTCTGGGCGACAGAGTGAGACTCCAACTCAAAAAAAAAAAAAAAAAACAAATACTGACATTCTTCACAGAAATAGAAAAATAAACAACACTAAAATTTTCTTAGAACTATGAAATACTTCAAATAGCCAAAGCAATCTTGAGCAAAAAGAACAAAGTTAGAGCCATCACACAACCTGATTTCAAGTATAATATAACTTATTAAAGAGCTATAGCCAACACAGCCAGTACTGGCATAGAAACAGATACATAGACTAACACAACAGAACAGAGAACCAATAAATAAATCCATGGACTTACAGGCAATTCACTTTTGGCAAAAGCACCAAGAACTTAATTGGGGAAAGGACAGTCTTTTTAACCAATGATTGTTAGAGAACTAAATATCCATATGCAGAAGAATAAAACTAGACTCCATCTCTCACTGTATACAAAATTAAAATTAAAATAGATTGAAGACATAAATTTAAGATGTAAAGCTGTGAACATGCTAGAGGAAGACATTGAAGAAACACTTTAAGACACAGACAACAAAAACAAAACTAGTCAAAAGGTATTGCAACTAAAAAGCTTCTACACAGCAAAGGAAACAATAAAGCGACAACTTACAGAATAGGAAAAAATATTTGCAAGCTATTCATTTGACAAAGTATTAATAATCCGAATATGTAAGACTCTCAAACAAATTACTGCCAAAAACAAATGATCTGATTTAAAGATGGGAAAATAATGTGAATAGATATTTCCATTTCAAAAAGATACAGGTATCTTTTTTAAATTTTCAACGTTACCAATTATCAGAAAAATGCAAACCAAAATCACAATGAGGTTCCATCTCACCCCAATTAAAATGTATTTTATTTAAAAAAAAAACATAAGAAATAATAGACGTTGGCAAGGAAGTAGATTAGAGAAAAGGATATGTTCATACACTGTTGGTAGAAATTTACATTTGTACAGCCACTATGGAAGATGGTGTAGAGGTTCCTCAAAAAAACTAAAAATTAATCTACCATATGACCCAGTAATCCCACTGCTGTGTATGTATGCAAAGGAAAGAAAATGGGTATACTGAAGCAATATCTGCACTTCATGTTTATTGCAGCGCTATTCACAATGACTAAGATATGGAACCAATCTAAGAGTCCTCTAATGGATGAATGCATAAAAATGTAATATGTACACATTAGTCACCCATTAAAGAAGAATGAAGTTCTGTCATTTGCAGCAAAATGGATGGAATTGAACGACATTACGTTGAAGTGAAAGAAGCCATACACAGAAAGACAAATATTACACGTTCTCACTCATATTTGAAAGCTAAAAACGTTTATCAGAAGGCAGCAAGTAGAATGACAGTCATCAGAAACTGGGAAGGGTAGCAGGAAGGGAGTATTAAAGAGATATTGGCCGGGCTCGGTGGCTCAGCCTGTAATCCCAGTGCTTTGAGAGGCCGAGGTGAGTAGATCACCTGAGCCCGCGGGTTCGAGACCCGCCTGGGCAACTTGGCAAGACGTCATCTCTACAATAAATCAAAAATTACCTGGGTGTGGTAGTGTACGCCTGTAGTTCCAGCTACTTGGAAGGCTGAGGCAGAAGGATCGCCAGAGCCCAGCAGGTCGAGGCTGTGGTGGCCAGGACTGGCCACTGCACTCCAGTCTGGGTGACAGAGTGAGACTCCAACTCAAAAAAAAAAAAAAAAAGAGATTAGTTAATAATTACAAGAATACAGTTAGATAAAAGAAATAAGTTCTAGTATTTGATAATACAGTAGGGTGACACTAGCTAACAATAACCTATTGTTTATTTCAAACTAGCTAGAAGATATTTGGAATGTTCTCAACACAAAGACGTAATCAATGTTAGAGGTGATCAATATCCTAATTACCATGATTTGATCATTACACGCTATACGCATGTATCACAATATCACATATATCTGATAAATATCTACAATTATTATATATCAATAAAAGTGTTAAAAACTACAAAAAGAAAAAAAAATGACTCCTCCCTTAAATTTATGGTAGAATTCATCAGTAAAGTTCTCTGATGAATTCTGAATCTGCTGGTTCCTTCATCTTAGACATCTTAGCCTCTAGAACTGTAAGAAATATACTTCTGTGGTTTATAGGTTATCTAGCCTATGGTATTTTGTTATAGCAGCCCAAATGGACTAGGAAAGATGTGAACCCACCATTATAATATCACACAGTATATTTTCACTGCCCTAAAAACCATCATTTTTTTCAATAGCTTTAGGAAGTACAAATAGTTTTTGGTGTACCCTCCACCCCCATCTGTGCATTTTGTTCCCGATTAGTGATTTTTTTGTCTCTCCACCTCTTTCCTTTCCTCCTTAGAAATCTCCAGTGTCCATTATACCATTCTATATGTCTTTGTGGATCCTTGGTTTAGCACCCACTTGTAAGTAAGAACATGCGTTGTTGGTTTCTGATTCCTGAGTTAGTTCACTTAGCATGATGTTCTCCAATTCCATCCAAGTTGCTACAAAAGACATTATTTCATTCTTTTTGGTGTCTGAATAGTATTACATAGTGTATATATACCACATTTTCATTATCTTCTGGTTGGTTGATAAGTATTTAGGTTGATTCCACATCTTTGCAATTTTGAGTTGTGCTGTGATGAGCATGTGGGTGCAGATTTATTTTTAATATAACCACATCTGTTCTTTTTGGGTAGATACCTAGTAGTGGGATTGCTGGATCAAATGGTAGAGGTACTTTTAGTTCTTTGAGAAATCTCCATACCAATTTTCTTAGAGGTTGTACTTCCACCAACAATGTATAAGCATTCCCTTTTCTCTGCAACCATGCCAGCATCTATTGTTTATTGACTTTTTAATCATGGTCATTCTGACTGGTGTAAGGTGATATCTCATTGTGGTTTTGATTTGCATTTCCCTGATGATTAGTGTTTGTTGACCATTTGTATATCTTCTTTTGAGAGATGTCTGTTCGTGTCATTTGCCCAATTTTTATTGAGGTACTTTGCTTTATTTATTTATTTATTTATTGCTGAATTGTTTGAGTTATTTGTGGAATCTGAATGTAAGTCTTTTGTCAGATGTATAGTTTGTGAATATCTTCTCCCATTCTGTAGGTTGCCTACTTGCTCTATTGATCATGTCTTTTGCCATGCAGAAACTTTTTGGCTTAATTACGTTCCATTTATTTATTTTTGTTTTCATTGCATTTGCTTTTGGTGTTTCAAGGAAAATAATAAAGTGTATCCAAATAGGTAAAGAAGAAATCAAACTATCTGTATGCCAATGATATGATCTTACATCTAGAGAATCCTCAAGACTCCTCCAAAAGACTCCCCAACTTAATAAATGAATTCAGTAAAGTTTCAGGATACAAAACCAACACACACAAATCGGTACTGCTGCTATACACCAACAGTAAACAAGCAGAGAGTCAAATCAATAAATAACTCAATTCCATTTACAATAGCAGCCTAAAAGCTGAAATACCTAATTATACCTAAATATTCTAAAGCAAATAGACATATATTTATAACATATGAAATATATTTAACTGAGGAGATGAAATATATTTAAATATACTTAAATATATTTTAGGCATAAATTCTTTGGGTTTATTCCTGGGTTCCTTATACTATTCCATTTGTCTGTGTGTCTGCTCCAGTACCAATACCATGCTGTTTTGGTTACTAGAGCCTTGTAGCATAGTTTGAAGTAAGGCAGTGTGGTGCCTCCAGCTTTATTCTTTTTGCTTAGGATTGCTGTGGCTAGTCTGGCTCTTTTTTGGTTCCATATGAATTTTAGGATTTTTTTTCTAATTCTGTGAAAAATGACACTGGTAATTTGACCAAAACTATAGATTGCACTGACTCTACAGATTGCTTTGGATAATATAGTCATTTTAACAAAATTGACTTCCAATAAATGAGCATTGGATGTTTCTTCACTTGTTTGTGTCCTCTATAATTTCTTTCATCAGAGATTTGTAGTTCTCTTTGTAGAGATCTTTCGTCTTCTTGGTTAAATATATTTTATATTTAAATATATTTAATATAAATATATTACATTTGAAATATTTGAATCCTTTATCCCTATTTCTTCCCATAAACAAAATTAACATGGAATGGATTAAAGACTTAAATGTCAGACCTGAAACCATAAAAATTCCAGAAGAAAACCTAAGTAAAAAATCTTTTAGACATTGGCCTAGGCAAAGAACTTATGGCTAAAAATTCTATTATCTGCCTGTCTTCACTTCCTCCCTTCAACCCTTGACAACCACTGATATTTTATTGTCTCTACAGTTTTGCTTTTACCAGAATGCCAAATAGTTGAAATCATACAGTATGCATCTTTTAAGATTGACTTCTTTTACCTAGCAATACGTTTAATGTTCCTCCATGATTTTCATGGCTTGATAATTCATTTGTTTTTAACACTAAATAATAGATAATTGCCTGATGTACCTCATTTGCCCAATTTTTAATGAAATTATTTGCTCTTTTCTCTCTCATTTGTTTGAACTATTTATCGATGGTTGCTTTCAAGTTGTATTAATTATGAATAAAGTTGCTGTAAACATCCATATATAGGTTTTAATGTGGACATAAACTTCCAACTACTTTAGGTAAATATGAAGGAGCAAAATTTCTTGATCATATAGTAAAAGTATATCTATAGTTTTGTAGAAAATCTCTAAACAATCATCTAAAATAACTGTCTGACTTTGCAGTCCTCACAGCAATAAATTAGAGTTCCTGTTCCTCCACGTTCTTGCTAACATTTGGTGTTATCAGTGTCTGGATTTTAGCCATTTTAATAATAGGTATACAGTGATATCTCATTGTTTTAATTTGCACTTTTCTGATGACATATGTCGTGGAGCATCTTTTTATGTACTTATTGACATCTGTATATGGGGAGGCATGTGTCAAGGTATTCTTTTGCCCATTTTTAATTGGGTTGGTTGTGTTATTATTTTGTATTTTAAGAGTTCTTTGTGCATTTTGGATGATAGTACTTTATCTGATATGTCTTTTACAAGTATTTTCTCCCAGTCTGTATCTTGTCTTTTTATTCTCTTGACAAAAGTCTTTTTCAGGACAGAAGCTTTCATTTTAATGGAGTTCAGCTTATCAATTCTTTTTTCATTCATCATGCATTTTGTGCTGCCTCTGAAAAACCAGCAACAAACCCAAGGCTATGTAGATTTTCTCCCATATTACCTGCTAAGAGTTTTATAGTTTTGCATGTTATGTTTAGGTCTGTGATTCATTTTGAGTTTATTTTTGTGCATGATGTGAGATCTGTTTATAAAGACCCTTTACTCATTTTAGTTGATCTATTTATCTCTTCTTTTGCTACTACCATACTGTGCTGCCAAAGCTTTATGGTAAGTCTTAAGATTGGGTAGTATCAGTCCTTCAACTTTATTCTTGTCCTTTAATATTGTGTTAGACATTCTGGATTTTTTGCCTTTAATATTAATACGATCAATTTGTCAATATCTTTAAAATAACCTTCAGGGACTTTTATTGGGATTGCATTGATCTATGATAAAAATTTTAACTGTAAATTTAATTGTTTTAACACATAAAGGGCTATTTAGATTATCTGTGTTATATTGAATAAGCATTGGTAGCTTGTGTCTCACAGAAAATTTACCTATTTAACCTAAATTGTCAAATTTATTGGCACAAAGATGTCAAATTTTCTTATTATATTGAATTTCTGTAGAGTCTATAGTGATGTTATCTTTCTCATTTCTGATCTTGGTGATTTGTGTCTTCTCTCTTTTTTTATCTTTCTAGCTAGAGGTTCTTAACCTTATTGATCTTAAAGAAGCCAGTTTTTGGTTTATTAATCTTTTATAACATCTTCTTCTTTTCTCTTTTATTTATTTATGCTCTGATTCTTATCATTTCTTTTTTATGATTAATTTGTGTTTCACTTATTTTTTCTTGTTTCTTAAAGTGGAAGATGAAGTTGATTTGAAACATTTTTTCTTTTCTTGAAGAGGTACTTAATGCTATAATTTTCCCTTCAATACTGTTTTAGTTGCATTCCACAAATTTCCATTTTGTAGTTTTATGTCTTTCTAGTTAAAAGTACTTTACAATTTCACCTTTTTTTTTTTTGAGTAGGAGTCTCACTCTGTCTCCCAGGCTGGATTTCAGTGGCATGTTCATGGCTACTGCAGCCTCGGCCTGCTGGTTTCAAGTGATCTTTCCACCTCAACCTTCCAAGCATCTAAAAATACAGGCATGCACCAGAGTGCCTGGCTAAGTTTTTTACTTATTGTGGAGACGAGGTCTCACCAAGTTGCCCAGGCTGGTCTCAAACCCCTGGACTCAGGCAATCCTCTCGTCTCCACTTCCCAAAGTGGTGGATTACAGAGCCATGTTTCTTTGTCTGATGAGTTATTTAGAAGTGTGCCATTTGTATTTTGGCATACTTTCCAAATATTTTGGAAATTTTCCAAGTATCTGTCAGTTGTTGATTTCTAGTATAACTCCATGTGGTTAGGGAACACACAGTGTATAAATCAAATTCTTTTAAATTTATTGAGAAATGTTTTATGGCTCAAAACATAATCTAACTTGGTAAATGTTCTAAGAGCACTTGAAAAGAATGTGCATGCTTGCTATTTTGGGGTAGCATGTTCTGTAAATGGCAATGAGGTCATGTTGATTAATAGTTCTCTCAAGTCTTTTCCATCTTTACTAATGTTCTATAACTTATTGAGAAAAGGAATTTTTTTTTACTGTAATTTTTGAATTGTCTGTTTTTCTTGCAGTTTGATCAATCTTGGCTTCATGTATTCTAAAGTTCTGTTATTAGGTACAAAAAAGTTTTGGGTTATGATGTATTCTTGATTAAGTGGCTATATATCATCATGAAGTAACATTGCTTATCCCAGTAAATGGCTATAGTTCATTTACTATTTCTTTTGATTGTTGTTAGCATGATATATCTTTTAGAATCTTTCCACTTTTAGTCAATTTCTGTCTTTATATTCAAAGTGAGTTTCTCATAAGCAACATACAATTGTTTCTTGTTTTTTAGTCTAATCAAACAATCACACATACTGTGATGACTCTCATATTTGTGTTTAAATCCTATTATTTGTTTTCTCTTCACCCATCTGATTTTGCTCTTTTTTTCTTATTTTTATGCTTTGTTTTTTGATTGAGCATATTTTATAATTCTATTTTATCTTCTTTGTTGGCTTATTAGCTATAACTATTTGTTACATTGTCTTAGTGTCTTCTTTAAGGTTTATAGTGGCATACTTTTAATTATTATACTCTATCCTTTGGTGATGTTATACGAAGTTCTACACTCTATGAAAAGTGTAGAACCTTGATAGTATTCTTCTATTTCTCCACTACTAGCCTTTTGGCATTGTTGTCACATATTTTGATTTTATATATGTTACAAATGTTGCAATATATTGCTATTACTTTTACTTTAAGCAGCAATTTTAAAGCATATTTTATATCTATCTGGGTAATTTTTAAATTTTGTTCATATCTCAACTTCCACCTGGTATCATTTTTCTTAAGCTTAAAGGAATTCCTTTAATATGTCTTTTGGTACAAGTCATCTGGTGATGAATTCTTTTAGCTTTTGTATGTTCAAAAAAGTCCTTCTTTTACCTTTGATTTTGACATATAATCTTGGTGCTTACAGAATCATGGATTGAGCGGTTTTTCTTCTTTGAAAAACTTTCCCATGGCAGGTCTTTCTGCCATGAATCTTTCTTCTTCCTTCTTCTCTCTTTTCTTGCTAATAAACTTTGTTTTAAAACTTAAAAAAAAAAATTATAGATTGGTAGTCCCCCACCTGGCTTTTTAGTATTTTGAAGATATTCCTTCACTGTATTGAGGTTTATGTAGTTTTCAACAAGAAATGTTCTGTAATTATAACCTCTCTTTCTCTTTACATAATATGCACTCTGACTTCTTTTAAGATTTTTTTTCTTCTTAATGAGTTTTGGGATAATTTGGGAAATTTTCACCTATTGCTGTTTCAAGAATTTCTTTCTTTTCTAATCCTTCCAGATTTTCAATGGTTCCAAATGCATGTATAATATGCAGCTTGAAGTTACCCTACAATTCACTGATGTTTTCTTCCCCTTTCTTATTTCATTTGGGATAACTTCTATCGCTATGTCTTCAAGTTCACTAATATTTTCTTCTGCAATGTCTAATCTGCTATTAATTCTACCCAGTAAGTTTTTATCTCAAACATTGTGTTTTTCGTCCTTTTCTCTTCTTTACATCATCATGCAGTTATAGAAACTATTTTATACCCTTATTTACAATTTTCTCGTTTTTGTCATGTATACATATATATAATTTGAGTTTTTTGAAACTTCAGCTGTGCTGTCAACTTTGAAAGAAGTATCCCAATTTGCTGCAGTGAGTTGACATTGTACAGAAATTACCAACCATATTGGTCTCAAACGTTAAACTTAATTTTTTTTGCATTTGTATAGGGGTAACTCACTGCATTAAATATGTAAGGTCTTATCTACATGGGTTTGATTACAGAAACTAATAAAGTATTCTCTAAATTAAAAAAATTAAAATCTATAATTCCCCCACAAAACATTAAGCTTAATATATTTCTTATGGTATATAACACCTTTTATTAACTTTGTGTATAAGTAACCACCTCAGATTACTCTCCCTCAGTAGATTATAATATCTATAGTTTATTTTTTGTTATGTTTCTTCAATATCTAGGAAAGAGTCTACCCAAAATATGTGTTCACTAAATATTTGAGTGAATAAATGTATCTACTACAGAAATGGAAAGTAATCAGTATAAAAAGTTGAAATAGATTATTTTATCTTATTCTTTAAATCTCTAACTTATTGTAACTTGTTTCCTTATTCTAATATTTTAATATTATTTTATTATGAAGATGTGGTGTACACGTGAGGATTAACTACATAGGTAGGCTGCATGCAGGTGAAGTTTGGGCTTCCAACTGGCCCTCTTTCTCCTGGTGGTAGACCTGGTGCTCTTTTTATTGTCACATGCTCCCCCATCCTCTATCCTTCCCCTAGCAGTAGCCAGTGACTGCCTATCTGTCTCCTGTGTCCATGCAATTATTGTTTGGGGCCACTAATGGGTTGAGAATAGGCAGTATTCAGTTCTTTGTTTCTGTGATAGATCACTTAGTATAATGGTTTCCAACTCCATCCGATTTGCTGCAAAGTTCATGATTTTGTTCTTCTTTATGGCTGCATAATACTCTATTGTGTATATGTACCCCATTTTTTTTATCCAGTCCACTTTCGATAGGCAGTAGAGTTGGTTTCATGTTTTAGTTATTGTGACTAGTGCAGCAATAAACACGTGTGTGCATAAATTGTCTTTTTGGCAGAACAATTTATGTTTCTCCAGGTATATTCCCAGGAGGAGGATTGCTAAATCATACGGAAGTTCAATTTTTTAGTTCTTTTAAGAATCACCACTCTACTTTCTATAGAGTTTGAACTAGTTTGCTCTCCTACCAACAATGTAGAAGCATTCCCACTTTGCCACACCCATGCCAGCATCTGTTGTTTTTTGACTTATTAATGATAGCCATCCTTACAGAGTTAGGTGCCATCTCATTGTAGTTTTGATTTGCATTTCTCTGATTAGTGAAACTGAATATTTTTTCATGTGTCTGTTGACTGTTTGTATGTCTTCATTTGAGAAGTGTCTGTTCATATCCTTTGCCCACTTTTTAATGGGGTTGTTTATTTTTTTCTTTCACATAATTTGAGTTCCTTGTAGATCCTGGATGTCAGGCTTCTGTCTGATACATAATATGCAAATATTTTCTCCCATTCTGTGGATTGTATCTTTACTCTCCTAATGATTTATTTCGCCATACAAAAGATTTTCAGTTTGACAAAGTCCCACTTGTCTATCTCAGCTTTTATGGCATTTGCTTTTGGGAACTTGGTCAAGAATTCATTGCCTACTTTGACAGGCATAAAGGTGTTTCCTATGTTTTTTTCTAGAATTCTTATAGCTAGAGGTTTTACATTTAGATCTTTGATCCATTTTGAGTTGATTTTTGTATATGGTGATAGGTAGGGGTCCAGTTTCATTCTGTGGTCAGCTATTTCTCCCAGCACCACTTGCTGAATATGATCTTCTTTCCCCAGTGATTGTTATTGGTGTCTTATTTTAAATAAAAGAAATTTATTTATGAGCTAGAGAAAAAAGTGGCAATAGAAAAAAATGATATGGGCAAAAGGGAAATAAGTAATGGGATAAGTCAAATTGCTCAAGAAAGACTGAGGGAGCATAGCTGGAGTAGAGAAGAAAGACTACGAAGAGGTGATGTGGATGAGATGAGACAGCATGCCCAAAGACTTGTAAATGTGTATACTCACACACACACACACACACACACACACACACACACACACAGAGGAGGGAGGGAAGGAAATGTAAAGACAGAATAGAAGCTCCAAGGAGAAAGAGGCAAAGAAAAGAAAGAGCTATGTGACATAGATGATAATATTTAAAAAACCACAAAAGTGACATTTGTCACCATCTCTCTAATATTGACGTATAATATTTATTATATATAACTGAGATGGCTTACCAGAATGAAGGCCACTCTATGTTTTAGTGTTTCAGTTATAAAACAAAAGTAACAGTAATACGCCCGTAGTCTTCAGAATTTGGTCAATATTTTCTATAGACTATGGGACAAAAGCCAAGAGATGATTTATATTTTACAACTCAATTTCTAGTTGACTCTCTGAATTTAAAATGCATCTTTGTGGGGGGGGTTTCTTTGAAAAAGGTAGTTAGGTTGAACAAGATTTTTTTTTTTTTTTTTTTTGGCCATTGGTGCATTTTTTCTCTTTCTTTTTTTTTTTTTTTCAGTCATTTTCTTGTGGTAATACGTTGGATGATCAAGGTCTACTATATGAGTGAGAACCTGTGATACTCAGTTCTTTATTTCTGTGAGAGGTCCCTCAGTATTATAGACTCCAGTTCCATTCAGGTTGCTGTGAAATTCATGATTTCGTTCTTTCTTATGGCTGCGTAGTATTCCACAGTGTATATGTACCACATTTTTTAAATCCAGTCCTCTTTTGATGGACAGCATGGTTGCTTGGATGCTGGAATTTAAGTACACAGGATAGAAGTGTATTTCAGGATGTCTTTATAAGTATTAATTTTTTTCTCATAAGTGTAGAAAAGGTCCTGTGTCTTTTTCTTCCAATCTTGTATAACTTCAACCCTTGTTGCAGCCAGGTCAGACAGTCAGTCAATACTTATTTCGTGACTGTCTACTCTGGTCCCAGGCATGGCGGTACTATAACATTAAAGAAGGTGAATGCAGTGTGTACCCTTATGAGGCTTAGTTTTCATACCAAATACGCCCCAAAATTGGGTCCCAGATCTTAGCTTTTCTTTAGGGTTAACTATGTTTTCCTCTGTTGTGAAAATGCTAGACTTGTCTAACATTTGCCCTTCTGAGTGCCACCATTTCACAGGCCTCTCTAATTTAATAGCTTTTCTTGGGTACACTAATACAGAATAGATTAATTACCTCCACTTAACACACAGGAAGTTCCCTACAGTCCCAAAAACCTCACTTTGGTTTATTTAGAAGTTGCTATCCACATTATTAAAAGAATACAATTAAGCCACAGTCACTGTAGAACTAACATCCTTGATTTTTTTAAAATCACATTAAGTGTAAACACTTTGAATCTCTTTAATGGTAGATTCTTTTTTAAATTCTGTTTTTTTTTTCCCCCCACACCACATCCTCTGGCTAACTCTCCTCCAACTGGATTCTTTTTAAAACTGTCTTTCTAAAAAATTTTTTACTCCAGACATTATAATATTAAAGTTGCCAGGAACTCATATTCTCCCTTAAACTCCTTTTATTATTTTCAGGTTATCTCTTAACTATTCTTTTACCTAATATTGCATATCTCTGGTACTTTTTTATGCTTCTTTGAAATAAGTTACATTCCAATTGTTCTTTATTTTGTTAATTCTTGCCATATATATATATTTAAAATACAGATTGAGTCTGCTTTTTCTCTCATTTACTATCTGAGTAGACTTGGCAAGCTCCATAACCTTTCTGGTGTTCTTTAAGATTTAAGCAAAAGGGATGGAGGGAGGTGGTAATATTACTTACATTAGAAAGTAATATTACCTTTATCATAATATAAGAATCAAATAAACTAATAAATATATAGATCAGAGTAGCTCCTGGCACATAATAAATGCTTAAAAATTTAACCATAATTCTGCTATTTATTTTAGATACTCTAAACTCCAACGTCCTCCTTATATTTTATGTCTGGACAGCAGAAGACTTATGCACTTGGCAAGTTATTTCTCAAATATCAATTATATGGATTTACTCACTATGACAGTTGAGTGTCTGTTGTGGTGTGCTATTACTGAAGAAAAGTTTCTGTAACTATGTTTACTCAGAATCTCATGTATCTGGCTGAATATCAGGTAATCAGATGATGTAAAACCATAAAAATATTTCCTAAGGATCAGGGAAAGTGAGCAATTGAGTCTCTCTTCTAGGAAGCATGGTATAAAATTCTCAAGAATAATATGTCATGCAGCGATAATGTATATTTTGAGATTTATCAGAATCACCTCAACTGTGTCCTATATATAAATGCTGCATATATATATATATATATATATATATATATATATAAATTGATACATTTTTAAATGTCTGTTATTATAAAGTGAAGCATCAATATGGATCTGGGCCAAGCTTACCAGATGATTCTGATATGAGCCAAAGTTAAAAGAATTACTAGCTTAGAGTAGAGGTTGGCAAATTATGGCCAATGGGTCAAATCTGGCCCAATGCCTGGTTTTGTGAATAATGTTTTTGTAGATTATAGGCATGCTCTCTCATTTACATGTTATCTGTGGCTACTTTTACTCTACAATGGCAAAAGTTGAGTAGTTGCAACAGAGACTACATGACTCACAATATCTAAAATATTTGCACTTTGGCCCTTTGCAGAAAGTTTGCCAGCTCTTGATTTAAAGCACAGAATGGAATTGGAAATTAAACTATTTTTGCCAGTCTAAACAATGGGAAATTGAACCATTATCAGAATGTCTAGTTTCATTAGTTTTAGGAAAGCTAAATACTGTGAGGAGTTCCTTCCAAAAAGAAAGCATGGAAGAGTCTCTTGAAAATCTTTTTCTCTTCATTTTTCAGGGGAATGCACAGTAAATCCATAAGAGAAATCACAGCCCTATGTTCTTTTTCACTTTTTAAAAATTTTAATCATGCAGTAGTTTGAATCCTTACTTGAAGAATAAAGCAGCAATCACTGAAATCAAACAGACATGGGAGTTAATAATGGACATTAGGCTGAGAGATTACATTTTAACAGTAGCTTGAGTAAAGGTAGATGCTAATGACATAATAAGCTATTTTCAAAAATTACTCAAACTCCATCTAAAAATGCAAAACTAATTTATATATATATATATATTTTTTTTTAAAGCATTTTGAGCATTCTCCTCTGCTTGGACGAACACAGAAAATAGCTCTGGATGATAAAATAACGGCTCCTGTCCCTTTATATGTTCCAAACATTTCACGTGAACCTGAACACTGCTTGGAAAGTCAGAATTCTATGAGAGAAAGTATTGATTTTTATCAACCTGGAAAGTGAAACGAGAGGGAGAATGACATTGCTAGCCATAGGGAGTTTAGCTCAGGTCAACAACCTCTAGGTTTTATGGGAATTGTTCAGAAATTACAAATGTTGCAGTGCTAACGGACTCTGACACAAGGGTAGAAAACACATTTTGACATTGGGTAGCGTTCGGCTTCCATTCTGCCATGGTCACTGAAATCCTGAGCATATCAAGTACACCCACTGGTGGCATAGATGTTCAAATGAGGCAGATTTTTGGAATGGCATTTGGCCTAGATAAAGAAAAATCCACATGTGAAGTTAATTCCAATGCCCGAAAGTGCAGTGTAAATCCACTGGTTTGCTGCTGTTGTCCTGTTTCTGCTTGTGCTTGGTCATATTATCAAAGATGTCATTACATTAGGACTTAATGTGACAGGTCCCTGCAGATGAAAATGTAAACCAGCAGAGCATGGGAAATAGCTTCATAAACAACATTTTTTATGTTCTCCCTTTAAACCTTTTGGTTGGTTTGTTTGAATTAAACTTAATCTTATTGGAAAAATGATTTAACGGCCATGTTTTTGGTTTGTTTACTTACATTTTTCCTTTAAGTTTACAAGCCAGCCTCTGCAATTGGTTGCCCAGAAGTAACTGTTGACCGTGTTGTTTTTTACCATTTTCGCTTTGGTTGAAGTTCTCCTTTTTTCTTAGTGTTATGCAATGCTCTAACATCGTTAATATCTCTTGAATGCTTCTCTTTACATGACTATGCTAGAGAAAATGAGAGAATTGACACCCAGTCTGGAAAAGCTTTTCAAGCTAATAGACTTGTAGGGTTGTAGTGTATCATGTATTATATGATTATTGCCCACTCAGAGTCTCCTAGTGTGTATGCTTCCATCTCTGTTGACTAATAGCACTTTCTTATTTATTAGAAACTCATTCATTTATCGCACTGTATTCAGTTGGCTAGCTAATAAAATTTACCAAAACATAAAAAATAAAAATAAATATATAGTCAGTAATTTGAAAAATAGTTTTTGTAATTTGAAGATGTCCTCTTTAAAGGACAGACTTTTCAAATTTTCTAACAAATAAAGAATCCATTTGATGATAGGCAAATCATTACGTCAACAGAGTCTGCAACAGAGAATCTGTTCATAGAATCTGTAAATTAAAAAGGGCTCACAATTGGGATCTTTATTGGAAACTTTGTACTTATCCAATAAAAAATTAGCAAGAGTCGATCATGGGAATTGAGATTCAGAATTGCTGATTTTTGACTCAACGACCACCCTTCCCCAAAATATGTCAATGACAAAAATAAACTGTGTGATCAATTTCTGGAGCTTTGAATATGCTCTACAACCTGATCTGAGCTTGAAGTGTGCATACTATGTGCCCCATCAACATCACACAATTAATGCATTGTGTATTTGCATATTAGGCACTATATTAAGCAAACTCTACTTTGGTAATAAATAAAAAACAAGTATGGACCTATTGACAGCAGTAATCAGTCCAACCTGGGATAGAATTATAGATAACAAGCTACACACATGCACTTGGTCACTCACGTTATAAAATAAATGAAGCCATTAGAGTATTAATAATGTTTTTAATTAAAATATGATGTAATTGTTCATAGTTTTTATTACATTTTACTGTATCATTACTTTTTTCAAGAATTAAATCACAAAACTAAGAATTTCTTTTTTCCTTTTTTTTTTTTTTTGAGTTGGAGTCTCACTCTGTCGCCCAGGCTGGAGTGAAGTGTCACCCTCAACGCCACCCCAGCATTGACCTGCTGGGCTCTAGAGATCCTTGCGCCTCAGCCTTCCAAGTAGCTGGAACTACAGGCATGCACTACCATGCCTGGCTAATTTTTTATTTATTGTAGAAACGGGTCCTTCCAAGTTGCCTGGGCTGGCCTTGAACCCGTGGACTCAGGCAATCCACTCCTAAAATGCTGGGATTACAGGCTGAGCCACCAATCCTGGCCTCTTCTTTCCTTTTTAAACAAGATTTTGGAGGCATCAAAAGAAGTTGCTGTATGAAAATCAAAGAACAATTTCTCTTATTCTGATAATGTAATTGGAACCATACTTTCATAATTATATTAAGTTATTCTAAGGATCCATTTTAGACTTAAGGTTTTATTTTAAAAATCAGTAAAATTTTCTGCAAAATAAGGTGGTACACTAAAGCAGATACATGAATAAATGATAAAGAGATTAAAAGTAGAAACATAAACTATGTTAAGCAGAAACAAATTTAGCAAATATATAAGGGAGACCCCCAAAACTAGGAATTTATTTATAGACAATTGTGTATTTATTCTTACATGCTTAAATTTCAGTCACTTTTAAAGTACTCTCTGTTTGATGCAATACACTTATGGAATTGCTTGTTCCACTGCTCAAAACAGGTTTTGAGCTGTTTGGATGCCTTTTAGTGCTTCTGCTTCTTTTGTTTCACTTCTTTCACATCAGTAAACTTTTACCTTTGAGGATTTATTTTCATTGCAAAAACAAAACAAAACAAAAGTCATCTGGGAGGAGACCGAGTAGAATAGGGAGGGTGGGACATGGGAGTCCTGCTGTTTGGGGTCAAAAACTGCTGAATACTCAGAACAGTGTGGGCAGGTTTACTCACAAATCACCCATCATGAAATGGGCAAACACATTGAAACAATCTCCAAAAAAATTTCACTGAAGCGTAACACAGCCTCTCACAACAAAGCTAACTGGAACACTGATACCAATGGTTTCCTAAAACATTTACTTAGTGGAGGAAGCCGGTACTACAAGGCGCCCACCCTCCAAAAAATAATTCCATTTTTGGAGGGTCTCCCTTTGTACTAACTGTTTGGCTTATTTTGTGTGAGGAAAAAGACTTTTTCAGACGAAGTAATTCTAGGCTAGACCATTTATTATAATTTCAGTTATTAAAAACTGAAATTTAGTGATTCTGAGACACTCGTTGATTCATTTATTTATTGAACAAATATTAACTGAAAATCTACTCGTGCCAGACACCATGGTAGATGCCAAGAATAAAAAAGACTAAGGCTAGACCATTTATTATAATTTCAGTTATTAAAAACATTTAGTGATTCTGAGATACTCATTGATTCATTTATTTATTTACTGAGCAAATATTAACTGAAAATCTACTCGTGCCAGACACCATGGTAGATGCCAAGAACAAAAAAGACTAAATTAACAAAGTTATTTTCCAAAAGAGCCCATATTCAGGCACAGGAGATAGGTGACATGCACAGGAGATATGTAAAAACAAATAAATTAATGTACGAAAGCTAGATAGACAGTAGACACAGGTTCTACGCATAGAGAGAACCCATCTGGGCAAGGTTGGTTTACTCAGAAACAGGGAGTAGGCTCCAATTAAAACTTCTCACAGGAATGTCTACTGAGAAAACGGAAGACTGATTTTTCATACATTTGTAGAAATCCAAGACTATTTTATCAAACTGAGAGGTCCAAAGTACAGAATAGATTAAACAAGTCATGTTGTAAATAAAGATAATTCAGTTGGAAACAAATGTACATATGACTCGTTTTTGTATATTTCCTAACAGTTTCCTTGTTTTACTGTTAAATACTTCATGAGTATCAATCTTTTTACAGCATTAATTTCAGTTCAGAAAGCATAGTTTAAAACCAGGCTGTTTGAGTTGATTACTAATGTCATCATAAAAGACCATAGGCCTTTTGTCAGCTTATTAAACTTGTTTGTTTACTGAATGTTTTCTAAGTGCAAAATATTGCACCAAAAATGAGGGATTAAAAAAAAAAAAGAGCAAAATAATTACAACCTTAGGTAGCAGAAAGTTAACATCTTCCTGGAGGGAGAAAAGCCATTAATCAAGTAATCAGTAAATGTATAATTACAAATTGATATGAAAAAACAGTAAAAGGAGTATCTAGGGAAATATAAATGAGAGAGTTAATCTAATTATAGTTTCAAGAAAGCTTTTCCTAATAAAGTAGCATTTGAAGTGAAAGCTGAAGGGAGTTTAAGTTAACAAGGAGAAGAAATGTGTGTGTTAGGAATAGGAGGGCAGGTGTGGAAGGCCATTCCAAACTGAAAAATAGCATCTGCAAAGATCTGAAGAAAAGTGATTCTATGGAATAGTCAGAGACTTCTAGGTCATTTTAGGAATTTTTTAATCTATCCTCCGAACTATAAGAAACCACTAAGGGGTTGAAGGCAGAGAAAATAGTTCCTGTCTCAGGGAACTTGGAGTATGGTAGAAAAAAACTTTCATAGATAATAAAATTCAACTGATGATACAGAAGAACTTTTCATTGGGGATTCACCTAACTCAACTTGGAGATTTGGAAAGTCTCTCTGGGAAATATAAGGCCCAAATTAAGTCTTGAAGAATTAATGAAAATTATCAAGAGAAAGAAAGATAGATAGAAATTCTAGGCAAAGGAACAATCTGTACAAAGAATAAAAGTTTATATTAAATGGCCTAAGTGGAGAACACAGGCATTTCTTCAGTATTAGAGAATAAAAGGCAAGGATTGGGAAGACATTATAAACTTAGACTTTAGAACTTAGATTTAAACCTAGACATTATAAACTTAGACGTAAACCTAAACTTATAGACTTTATAAAATCTTCACATGTGGGGTCACAAAATTATGACATGATTTAGTTATAAATTGAATGGTCAAAGTGAAGTCATTAAAGGGTGTTCAGCAGGTGATTGTACTGATTCACATAATTTTTTTTAAAGCAGGATTTATTGAGAGGACAGAAAAACTCCCGCAGTGGGAGGGGACCTGAGGGGGTTGTCTGATTCACATATTACATAGTTTATTCTGAATGGAGTGAAAAATATGGATATTTCAAGGTGGCCAAGAATGAATGCATGGAGACTACTTATGATAGTCTTAAATAGAATGACAGTAGTGGAAGGAAAGAGGAACAGAGATATTTGAGACATATCTAGGAGGTAAAATGGACAGAAATTTGTCACTAATTGAATATAGAGGTACAGAAAATGAGGAAAGTCTAGGAAAACTTACATAGTTTATTTCTTAGTTACTAATATCTAGATGTATGATAGATTTATTTAATGGTATTAGTGATATAGAATCAGAACTTGTACACAATATGATGAGTTCAGAGTTGGGACTTTAGGAATGGTAGTGTAAGAAGTTTGGGAAGGCTAGTAGCTGGGTATGGCACCAGTAAGACAGACCAGTCAGAAACTTAATAGTAAGATCAACAAAAGGAGTGATCCAAGAAAGCCTGGCTAAAACCAAAGTTATCCTAGTGGTTAGGGACACTGTTGGCCTGCTCTCTGAGGAGCAACCAGAGAGGAAAATTCTGAGCTGCAATTCTGTGACAAAACACAGAGAAACCTCAAAAACTCCGTGGATATTGAAAGTAGTCTCCAAACCTTACAAAAATTCAATGGATGAATCTGAAAGATGAAAGGAAACCTTAGTGGCTCAGAAGACTTACACATATCCTACCAATCAGTAGTTGACTACCAAAGAGTGCTGACTCTTAGGGCAACTCCTAAGAATTCAGGCTTAAAGATAAATGGATGAAAAAAAAAAAAAAGCTGAAGTAGCATATCAGTAGATATCAGAAGTAGCATCCTACCAAAAAAAAATTTATTTTATTGAATTAATCCAATCAAATTACCAAATAATTGTTTTAAGTGCCAGATGTTGAGGGATGAAGGAAGAGAATTAATACAATATATTATCTAAAATGTTTGTTTTTAATTTAAAAATTCTGATACATCAAAAGAAACACCAAATGTGAGGAGGCAACGGACTTTAAGGGGACCTAAATGCTGGACTTAGATACAACTTTAAAGTACCTTATAAATATGCTAAAAGAACTAAAACAAGTCATTTTAAAAGAATTAAATGAATGATGACAATGTCTCATCAAGTAGATAACATCAAAAAGGGAGAGAAATTATTTTTTTAAAAAAGAACCAAATAATAATTTAAAGTTGAAAGGTATTAGAACCAAAATGAAAAATAAACTAGAGGAACTCTGGAACATATTTGATCTGGCAGAAGAAAAAATCAGCAAACTTGAGGACAGATTTATAGAGGTCATGCATTATTGAAAACAAAAATGAAAATAATGAAGAAAAATAAACAGAGGTTGACACCAGTAGGCTGTCATTAGTTTATGAATAACGAGAGAATCTGACAGAGAGGAAAAGACTTGACAAAAAATTTGAAGATGTAATAACTAAAAACTCCCAAAACTAATCTACAAATACAAGAAGTTTACATATTCATGGTGTTGATACAAATTTTTTAGGTTGTTAATGAATAATTTTACATAAGCAGGGATACTACTATAACTGAATCCCAAAATATATAACATTAGTTTAGTGGTTGGTCAAGATCACTGAGGAACCTGATATAGCAAACAAAAAAGATGATGACCTTATAAAGGAGTGGCAGATATTTTGTAAAACTTCACTTGCAGTGGTTTGGAAGACTGACACCTGCCTACTAAGAAAAGAGTAGCAAAAGAGAAGCCTGTGTGTACACTATTTGTTGCATTTGACAAGTCATTAAAAAATAATTAAAAAAACAAAACCTGTCTGGCTTTTAAGCTTAAATAAGAGTAAATTGAGTCAAGAAATGTAATTTTTACTTTCAGAAAATCTACTCCTTGAAGAGATTGAATTAAAAGACACTGATCAAAAATTCAAAATGAGTTGAATAAGATGAGAAAATATCAGATTTAGGATGTGGCTTCTTCAGCTATTATTCTGAATACCTCTAGTAACCACTATTATGTTGAGAAATTGATACATGAGAATCAGAAAACAAAGAAAAAAATCTGACAACTATGTCTGGAATAAACATAAACATTTGACCTTAGTGAGCTAAAATATTTCAGGGTTGCCCACTGTAGCAGTCAGTGATGCTTAGCATCTTTTCCTTTGAGATGATAGAAAATGGAATGAGGATATATTCTGATATTGTTGAATTTGGGGCAGAAGAGTGAGGTAACTGATTCTTAGAGGCCCTAGTTGTTCTGAAGTGGGAAGTAGGAGAAAGTAAGGTCAACTGCTGAGAGACAGAGGCAAGTGAAGGATTGGTATGGTAGAGAATGAGTACTCTCATCAGTATTTTACTCACTAAGGATGAGTAAAATAAATGTGCTGCAATGTTGAGGTCTTTCCTGAGGTTGGAGAATGTGATTTTGGTGACTGCACCAATCTTAAGGACTGACTTGTTTTATTCAAATTCTCTCAGCCCTAAGAAGTTGATAATATGAACCCAGGGTGGTAGTTTTGGGTGTGACAGAGGCAGGAATACAACAAAATTGATGAGATTGTTAAGGGACCATCAAGCATACCCTGAGGGCACTAATTTGGAGACTGAAAAAGAGCTGACCTCTGAGAAAAGATCATGGCATCAAGAAAATAACAGTTGTTGTTTGGTCAAAAACATAATTGGAGGTGAGAATATAAAAGAACTGATATGTTATGACTGCAAACAGAAAGCAAAATATCAGAGTTTGGTGTTTCTGATTATAATACGCGACTAAGTGTGTTGGTGATTAAGGTAGACTAGAAATAAATTTTCAATTATATCCACGATGTCAAGAAGCAGAAAGTACTAAGGTAATTGATTCGTTAATATTATTGAACACTGAAATCATACAGGTTGATGCTTGGAAATAAGTGGTAGAGAGAAAACATCAAAGACATAGGACACAAAGAACCAACTAAGTGTTTGGCTGGTGATGGCACTAGGGAAGAATAGGGATGGCATAAACATAGATATTAACCACAGAAAATGGAGAGTAATGCTTAAGAAATAGCAATAAAGAGACAGAAGAATGCTTAGCTTGCTTTCAGGCATTCAACCATGTTGTTGTTGGGTGTAGCAGAACATATGCTTCTGTACAAACAAACAAAGCAACTATAAAAGAAATCTCAGTGAATCAGTAAGTCTTTATGAAGTCAGGGGTCAGCTAGATGTTTCAATGATGAGATTGAAAATTTAGGAAGGCTGCTTCTCATGAAATTAGGTGCTGAGATTACAAATGAAAGGTTGCAGAACTTCAAGAGCAGAATAGTATGGAAACTTTCATAATAAAAATTGGAGTGTGTTATGTTTCAAATGGATGTGGGAGGGAAATAATTGACTGAACTAGAGGGCTTTTTAGCCATAGTCATCTAGATATAACTGTGGTTTCATAGCAAAGAAGGTTCGGTGGGGGTGGGTGAGAGTGGCAATTGACCTCAGTGAGTCTCAGTGTTGTCATCTTCCTAGAGACATAACCAGAAAATCTGCAATGGTGTGTTCTAGACACCTATTTTTTAACAATGTGTCACTAATACACTATATACCATTTGCTAAGACAATAATTTTATCAAATCTCTCCCTGACTGCAAATACAAGGAAAAAAACTATTGAATTATTTCAGAAAGAAAGATACCAAAGAGGAGGAAATGAGGGGATAGAGGGAGAATGTATGAGAGGCAGGGAGAATGAAATGAGAGAGAAAACTTATTCTCTTAGTGGTTATATGTGATCAGTAATGGGAGACGAACCAGTCAACGGATCAACCAGCTTGTAGAAGAGCTTCTTCACTGTTTTCCTATGAATATTGACATCTTCTTAAAATAAAAATTAATAACACTGATATTCTCTTCAAATATTTGCCCAGTTACTGTGGGTTAGTAGATGCTTGGATAAATACTTGGAGTTAGAAGCTTGGATAAATACTTAGAGTCCCCAAGTATTTATTTTGATAACGTTAAATTAACTCGTGTGGCACAAATCAAGATATTTATGGCTTAACTTACTTTATTTCAGAATATAAATCCCTCATGGGCAGGATCTATCCCTTTTTCCTATTTAGGGAAGTGTTTTGTATAAAGACCTGCATAAAACGACTTTAATAAATGCATTTGATAGCTTGATAACAATACTAATACTTTAATATCAGAACAGCCAAAGTCATGTCGTTCTTGAAATCATTCTCTTCTAGGGAAATCAATATTTAACCCTTGACTAAAATATGTGAACTCTTCCTTTTGTCTCCCTAGTATAGAGTGAATCATTATTCAATAGCACACATACACACACACACACATACTTCACATAACTGCAAGTATACATAAAAGTGTGTTTACACAGTAACACACTCAACACTATGCCTAGCTACCTATGCACACAAGTGTGTATACATATAAGGCATGTGTCTGCAGTTAAACTAGAAATTTTCTTGTATTCTTTCATAGCTATCATATTTTACACTCAACAAAATGTAATGCCACTATATTAGAGCCTGATTTCCTATAAAGCACTGTTTTTAATGCCAAACTTTTATTTTACGATAATTAACAAGTGTGATAGATTTTCTCCCACATGTTTACAAGGCTACATTAAAAAGTTATGTATATTTTAATATGGAGAAAAATGTTTTTATTGTACTAGACTCTATGAGATTAAAAATTCATTTTAGTAATAGTTTTGGTATTTTGGAAGGTGCATTAATTCCTTAGGACAATGTTATGTATTCTTTGTTTCATACTGAAGCATGATTATATAAGTACTATTGCTTATACCTAATATAAGATTTTTTCTTCTTTTCTAAAAGGCTGTTGCTTTCTATTTTTCACTCTTGTGGCAAATATGCTGTGTAATTATTGATAAGACACTCAACTGAAGAAAAACACAGCTGGATATATTACTATCACAATTCATAATTGATAATGTTTCTGGGTATCAAATTCAATAATTCAAAATTCTTGAAGCACTTGATTTTGCCCTTGCTATATCTAAGACTTACAGAACTTTCTTGATCAAGGCATAGATTTACATATTGTATTTTTAATATACGTTTGCTTCTTTTGCCTTACATCCTATACATTTGTGTACAATCATCCACTGTTAAGAAAAATCTTTTCATTTAGTGTAGAAGTTGTGCTTCTTACTGCTCAATGAATATCTACAACCTGTTTGTATTAGTCTTAAAATTCTTCAATTAAGTGACTCTCCAGAGAACATGTACCATTTTGTATTATAAATGCAACATGACAAGAAAGAAAAAAGAGAGGACAAATTTGTCCAAGACTCGACAAGTGACCTAATTTCATTCTTACAGAGAGTGATTTATCCACATTCCCTGAAAGCCAACGTCATGATAAAGATTTACTCGCTGGAGGTTTACTGAAGATTTGGTCTGGAAAACAACACCTGAGAAGGAGAAAAGGAAGGCTGATTAAGATGAGGGCAAGGCTGAATTGTGATCAACTGCAACAGAGCCTTTAGCCAGTCTTACAGGCAGTTATAGAGCTTGAATGGCCTTTGGAGTTATCTCAAATTGAAGCCAGAGGGGCCAGGTATTTGCATTCCTGTATAAATGGTCATGTATGTGGGATTCCCCTGAGGGAGAAAGAATATTTGTTAAGGCAGCCACTTGCAAGAAGGTTCATGTGTGACCAACAGCCAATAAGGAGGAATAACAGCAGCAGTCCTGGAGCGAGTATCTTGTTAACACACCACAGTATCCACTATGTGTAGCAAAATATAGTTGTTTTACACCTCAGTCTTCTCTGATTTTAAGACCTAATCAACGATAATTCCTGAGAAATCACCCAATGGGCCCTAGCATTATTCTTATCTATGTCAACTCTGAAAAGCATGAAATTTTTTAAAGTATTGATTGGATTTCTGTGACAAGTTTCTATCAAAAACTCAAAATGCAATTCTGAAAAAATTTAAAACAACACAATTTAAACAGTGCTGTTATTTCTTGTACTTTAAAAAAAAGGAAAAAAGCAAGATCATAAGGAAACATTTCTTAGACAAAAATCAATGTGAGGATTCTATTAGTGGGCATATTAATGGAGAGATTGCTTTCTTAAGGAAGTCATATAACATGAAAAAGAAACCACACAAATTTCATAAGAAAATACGAAAAGTGATTATACATTCCCTTGATGAGACACAAAACTGCAAAGTAAAAGGTACAGAAAAAATACTTTAATATAGATAACTGTATTCTCATACACAGAAAATAAGCAACACTTGAAATTCAATATATTTTGTAGATGCCACCAAGACTTGTTTAATTGGGAATCATGAAGATAATACAACAACATTAGAGTGGCTCTAAGTCATTCCAAGTTCTAAATGCAAAATATGAACACCTGCATCTCTCCACTTAGCCAAACATTTACTCATTCATGCATTCATTCAACGTAAACGTATTGAATACCGTACTGTGTGTCAGGCATTGTTGTACAATCAAGGGATGCAAAAGCAAATAAAAAATTTTGTTGTGCTTCTAGTCTTAATTTTCTCCCTTCTCCTACCATATCCACTGAAAAATATCAAGTGCCCTTCCACTATGAATGGCAAATACTTCCTTGATTCTTGATTTTGAAAATGGTCATGTGCTTTTATTTGGGCAATAGACGGAGGCAAGTAGGATTGATGGTATGTTCGTTGCAAACCTGGTACTCGAGAGGTCCTCTTTCTGCTTACTCTCTTTCACCTCTATTGTGTCAACACAATAAGAGGGACGTATGTGAACTAGTTTTCTGATTCCAGTAGGAGAACAAGAGAAACAGAGAGACAAGTTACCTGAAAGGACAGACCGAGAGCGGGAAATGCACTTTTTTATCTTGTTCCTAAACCCTAACACAATGATGAGAAAGTAGAAGCTACATTTTGGAGAAATGCATACTTTAGATAAAAATTAATCTTGTTGACTTTGTCTTTTCAGAAACACAGACTTTCTGGTGCCAGGTATCAGCGGTATCTCATAGCAGCAATCAAGCTTGCCTAGAGTAAAGGGAGTTTACAAAACCTAAGACATCATGCATTGGGCAAGGATTGTACAAGTCACAAAACTTGTAATTACAAAAGTTATACAGATCGTAGGACTTGTGACCACTCAGAGGGGGAGCAGGTGGGGATTTGATCTACCAGTAGATTGGGCGCTATCTACAGGGAAGTCAAGGATACCCCCAAAGCTACCCACTGGGAATGCATAGGAGATAAGGGGAAGTGCAGCCTCCATTAGCTCTAAGGAATATTGTTCAGGAATGTACAGAAGCACTAGAATCCTTGTCAAGCCCTTTTCTAGGGGCTGTGATAATATGGACAGACATTAGTGGGTCTCTGTGTCACAGGGTCTCCAAGACATTCACAGGTGATCAATAAGGAAGTCGCAGCAGCCATGTCTATCTGATTGCAACATCTGCAGGGGAGAGAATTTAAACCAAGACTCAGAGGCGGCTGGGAGTCACACTCATGTAGAGTGTAAGCCCACTTCCTGTCTGTGGGAAGTGAAACTTTCTTAAATAAATCTTTTCTTCTTTTACCTCTTTGTGTGTTGCAATTCTTTGCATTACTTGGGTCTCTGATTGCCAGCGCACATCTCTGGCATGCCGGCTCTGGCGGTGCTGCACCCTTCTCCACCCTCACCCTAACCATACCCTAAAAGTACCCTCAGCTGAGCTCATATTAGATCATCTGACCTCTAGCCAACTCACAATTTTAGAAATAAATAATGTTTGTATATACTACTGAATATTGGAGTCTAATACATAAAACTTTTGTAATAGTAGCTAACTGAAAAAATATATCTTCAGGAGTTTCATAAACAAATATGATAGAAAAACACATGGATATAGCATACACAGCACACTTTGGTAAATCATATCATAGTGATAGGCTCTGAATCTTGAAAGAAATGAAAGGAAAAAAAGTAACAGCCTGAAATAAGTGTATGAGACTAAAATTGTGATATTGTGAGAACAAGCAATAAATTTTCAAATATTAAGGGGAATGGAGATCCACAGATTGTTTTTAATATAAAAATCACAAAACTGGCACTAATTCAGGATCTAAAAGGGGACAGGCAACTTCTCAGATATCTAATTCTAATTCTGCTAAAAGCAGATCATCCAATAAACAAAAGAAAAAACAGTGTTAATCTTTCAGCCAAGTTCATCTCTCAACAGCTTGAGAAGGTCAGTGAGAAAAACTGCTTACTTTGGATTTAATTTTTAACTAGCAAAGAATAGTATGTTAGTGAACTCAACCATAGGAAATAACATCCATAAGATGGAACCTACCATTTTAAATAATCTTAAAAATACCATTTTTCAATTTAGAATATTTCTAGATTAATAGAAAAGTTGCAAAGATAGTACAGAAAGCTCCTATATGCCCCATGCCAAATTTCTCCTATTCTTAACATATTACATTAGTATGACACATTTGTCACAATTAATGAACAAATGGTTATACATTATTATTTAGGAAAGTCCATATCTCATTAATATTTCCTTTAGTTTTTTTTTTTTACCTTATATCATTTTTCTGTTCCAGGCTTTCAACTTATAAGTCTCATTACACTTATTTGTCAAATTGTCTTAGGTTCCTCTTGGCTGTGACTATTTCTGAGGTATTCTTTGTTTTGATAGCCTCGCCCTTTTGAGGAGTACTGGTCGGTATTTTATAGAATGTGCTTTCATTCGAATTTGTTTGATGTTATTCTCATTCTTAGACGTGACGTTGTGAGTTTTGGGGAGAGGACCACAGCGCTAAAGTGCCACTCTGATCATCTCATCTCATCTCAAGGGTATGTATTACCGGTTTGACTTATTTCTGTTGATGTTAATTTTTATCACTGACTAACTGAGATAGTGTCTACCAGGTTTCTCCCCAGAAAAGTTACTTTTTCTCCCCTTTTCATGCTTTACTCTCTAGAAGAAGGTCACTATGCATAGTCCACACTTAAAGAGTGGGTTTCATGTTCTAGTTCCTTGAGGGCAGAATATTAACATAAATTGTAACACAAATTCTTCTGTTGGGAGATTTTCTACTGCTCCAAATTTTGTGTTTATTTAATAATTTATATCAGAATAGACTCATGGATATTTATTTTATACTTTGAGTTATAATGCAATATTATTTTTTAGAATACACTCAAGGATATTTATTTTATACTTTGAGTTATAATGCAATATTATTTTTTAGATTTTGAAGTACAAATTGTTTCAGCTTCGGCAATAGCGTGCTTCTTCAGTTAGCTTCCGTATTCCTGTGACATACACCATTTGGGTGTGTGTGTGCAGTTTCTTACTTTCAGGTGTTACATTGAAGAACGATTCCCAAGTTCTAGAATGTATACTCATTGTACTAGAGTATCATTGCTTCTAGGGCCTCTTAGCCTCCCAAAACAAGGACATAAACGTGGGTATCCCAACCTGTGTATCTACACACCTGTGCATATTTCCATTCAGTTCATACTCATCTCTCCAACTTCAGTTCACTTTCATACAGATCATTCTAAGCTTCCCACACTTGCTTACTTGTACTCTCTCATTCCAACAGTGAAACCTGGCTCCCACCACCCATTTACTTGCTAAATTGATAACATAGACATACATGGAAAGCACTTTTATCAATTGTGGTATATTGTCTTGAATTTTAAGGACTTCACTTACTTCCAAAATTATGTAAGTCAGCACATTTCCCCCCAGCACCTTCAATGAGTTGTTTCATAGTTTCATACATTTGTACTACAGATTGATTCCTGTGTTGCATTGCATTCCAGGTAAGATTCCCAGACCCCCTAAATGTTTTTTGGGTTTTTTTTTTCATACCTTAATGTTCATTCTTTGTGCTGTAAAGTTTTATTGGCTTTGACAAATGCATAGTGTCATATTTCCACCATTATACTATCATACAGGATAGTTTCATTACCATAAAAAATTCTCTGTGCTTCCCTTTTTTAATGTGTTCACAACATACTGTCAAACACTGATCTGTCTACCACCTCTATAGTTTTACCTTTTATAGAATGTCATATAAGTGGAATCATACAGGATGCAGCCTTTTTAAATTCGATTCTTTCATTTTGCAATATGAGTGAAGAATTTATATGTTTTTGTGTGACTTGATAGCTCATTCTTTTTTTTAATATCATGAAAGAGTATTCTATTGTATAAATATACCAGTGTGCTTATCTTGAAGAATATCTTGATTGCTTCCAGTTTGGGGCAATAATAAATAAAGATGCTATAAATATTTGCTTGCTGGGTTTGGTGCAGATGTAAAGCTTCAGATCAATTGCATATATATATATATATATATATATGTATATCTAGGAGTGGATTGCTGAATTATATGGCTTGATTATGTTTAACTTTAAAAAAACTGACAGATGGTCTTCCAAAGTGACTGTAATATGTTTCATTCTCATCAGCAAAAAATGAGAACATCTGTTGCTCCACACCTTTACAAACAATTGGTATTGTCATATTTTCAAAATTGTAGCCATACTTGTAGGTGTGTAGTAGTATAGCATGATTTTTAAAATTTGCAGTTATCTAATAAAGAATTACTTTAAACATGTTTCCATATACTAATTTGGTATCTGTACATTGTTTTTGATGAGGTGTCTATAAGATATTTTGCTCATTTAAAATTTTTTTCTTATTGCTGAATATTAAGAGTTGTTGCTGTATTTGGGATACAAATCCCTTACTCACTTTGCAAGTGTTTTCTCCCAATCTTTGGCTTGTCTTTTCATTCTGTCAATGCTGTCTTTTACAAAGCAGAAGTTTTAAATTTTAGTAATGTCTAATCTATCCATTCTTTCTTTCATGGATCATTATTTTGAGTTGTCTCTAACAATTCAGTACTAAACTTAAGGTCTTGTCATTTTTCTTCTGTTTATTTCTATACATGTTATAGTTTTTATTTAAAATTTAGGTCAATAATCAATTTTGAGTTGATTTTTGTGTCATATATAAGGTTTGCATCTGGGCTCATTCTTTTTTTTTGTATGGGCATCAAATTATTGTAGCACAATTTGTTAATAAGACTGTCATCTTAAATTACCTTTGAATTACCTTTAATTACCTTTGCATTTTTGTCAAAAACGAGTTAACTACATGTGTGTGAGTCTAGTTCTATGCTTTATATTCTTTTCTATTGATTGGTATACCTATTTTTAACCAATACCATGATTATATTTATTACTGTGTCATGAGAGTAAGTGTTTGTGATAATTTGTACTATATTTCAACTTGACTAGGACACTGTATCCAGATTTTGGTTAAACATTATTGAAGACATTTAAGTGAAAGTAGTTTTAAATGAGCTTATAACTTAAAACAGCAGACTTTGAGTACTGCAGATTACCCCCATAACGTGTCTGAGTGTCATCCAATCAGCTAAAGATGCTAATAGAAAAAGGTTCATCTCCCTTTAAGAAAAAAAGAATTCTTCCAGCGGATTGCCTTTGGACTTGAACCACAACACTGAATCTTCCTTGGATCTCCAATCTACTGTCTTACCCTGAAGATTTTAGAATGACTAGCCTCCACATCTTACGGTTAATTCCTAAGAAAAAAATCTCTTTTTTTTTCTCTGTCTCTAGTCTCTGTTTCTGTCTGTCTCCATCTCTTTCTGTGTGTGTGCATGTGTATACTTATGTATATGTATATAAACACAACATCTTAAAATTCAGTAATGAGTCTTCCAACTTTGTTCTTTTTCAATATTATGTTAGTTATTCTAGGTGTTCTGTCAGTCCATACAAATTATAAAAGCAATTCATCAATATCTAAAAAATAGCTTTCTGGGATTTTGATTGAGATTGTATTGAATATATGATCAAGTTGAGAAGAATTAACATCTTAACAATACTTAGTCTTCTAATTCATAAACACAGACTATCTCTTCATTGATTTAGATCTTCTTTGATTTCTTACATCAGTATATTGTAATTTTCTATATACAAACCCTATATATATTTTGCACTGAAGAGTCTTACTCAGATTTTTGATGTTTGATTGCGGACATCTTTTAAAAGCAATTTCGCACTATTCCCATTCTGCCCCACAAAAGCACACTGGGGAAAAAAAAAAGGCCTGAGTGCTTCCTCCCTTGTTGCTATTGGGAAGGTTGGACCATATAAGTCCAACCCACAAACAGGAGTGATAATCCCAGTCATGCTAATATTCTCTACCTGTATGCTCAAGCCATTTTTTAACTCGACTGGGATACCTCCCAAGCACTCCAAAAATCAGATGTGGTCGAGTTCAGGAGGCAGTAACTTCACTCTCGTTGAATAACAATAATTAATAGGAGAGAAGAAAGCGTGTGACTTACACATGTCGAGATGTTCATACATTAGATACAAAACTTAGCTATATAGTATTTAGAGGGTTTGCCAACCCAGATATTCTACAATTTTCTAAATTATTGTGAGACTGAGCAAGTTGACACAAATAAAAAAATGCCTCATGTTGATATATTTACCAACATGGGAATGCCTTAAACCAAGGGTCTCCAGCTGCAAATTCCTGTATTGAATTCAAGGTATTTATGACCCTTCTGAAACTATATGGTAAATTGTGTATGCAAGAGTGTCCGTATCTTTTATTCTTCTAAAAGAATTATTCTCCTAAGCTCATTCTGTAGCTTTTAGCAGGGTCTAAAAGAAGTTCATCATATTGTAAAGTACTGGTAATCAAATTTTTTGATTTTTTTTTTTTTTTGAGTTGGAGTCTCACTCTGTCGCCCAGACTGGAGTCCAGTGGCCGCTCCTGGTCACCGCAGCCTCGACCTGCTGGGCTCCGGCGATCCTTCCGCCGCAGCCTTCCAAGGAGCTGGAACTACAGGTGCGCGCTACCACGCCCGGCTGATTTTTTATTTATTGTAGAGATGAGGTCTCGCCAAGTTGCCCAGGGGAGTCTTGAACCCGCGGGCTCAGGCAACCCACTCACCTCAGCCTCCCAAAGCGTGGGATTACAGGCTGAGATATTTTAGATGGTATCTAACTTTGTGCAGTAAACAGAAGATGTGAGTACTGTGTAGCAACTACATCATATTAAATTATATTCAATTCAGAAATCAGGTATTAAGTATCGAGTATCAGACACTAGATGTTGAATGCAGCATGTTTTGCCCTCATGAGTAAGAAAACTGAGTGAACAAGTGACTATGCATTCCTGGGGAAAGATTCAATAAATTCAGAAGTCCAGAGATAACAGAAAATGTGACATGTCTATTAAACTACAAGGATTTCAATGTACAGAGAAAACGTGTATGCTCATTTT
This sequence comes from Tarsius wallacei, assembly GCA_963574415.1. Classification (NCBI taxonomy): domain Eukaryota; kingdom Metazoa; phylum Chordata; class Mammalia; order Primates; family Tarsiidae; genus Tarsius; species Tarsius wallacei. The sequence continues at coordinate 39,522 of CAUYQG010042342.1, forward strand.
GTGAATAAAAGGAGATTTGGGTTGAAATGTAGGCAGGGGTCAGTTTGTAAAAGTCCTTATCCACCATGCTAAGGATTTTAAGCATTCTGAAATCTATTGAATCTACTGATGTCATTGGAGGGCATTTTTATCTGAGCAGAGACATTGTCCATTTTCATTATAGAAAATTTACTCTGGCACTTATTATGAGAACTATCTAGGATGGTAAGGTAGGATAGTCAGGCAAAACTAGATTCAGAAAAAACCAGTCAGATGGATGCTGAAATAATAAAAGTGAAAAATAAGCACCTGAACTATGGATATAACAATAGGATGGAAAGAAAGGATATGAACTCTAGAGTCATAGGAACTGGATTTTGTGAGGAAGAAAAAAGATAGAGAGCCAACATGACTTGTCTTATTCCTGACTTCGGCAAATTGTATTTTCATATGGTGGTAATTAGATATTTATCACATGAAATAATTTTTTTCAAATACAGTAACATAATTCTGTTCTTAATTTTGAAAATACTTCATAGACTAAATTTAAATATAAAGTATGTACTTATGTATACAGCAGGGTTTTGTTTATGAGATTTGGATTTATACATGCAAAAGTAAATGGCACCACTGGAGCAGTGCTGCATGTCTCTTCTAGACTGTTCTAAACATAGTTGAAGGATAAAACACTTGAAAAATATTAAATATATCTCACTGCATGGTAAAAAAGAAAACCCGTTTCCCTATGGTTGTTGTCCCTCTAGATTATTCAACATGATGGCTGAATCATTGAATATGCTGCTAGTGACGCCATGCCATGAAATATTGACAATGTATCACTGTGAAGCACTGGGGCACTGATGTGAAAGGTGCTATTCAAATTGAAGCTGGGATTTGTTTTATAAGCAAAACATGGCAAGATTTACCAGTATTTGTGAACAGCTAATCTCAGATTCAAGTATACTTAAATTGAAAGAGAGAGACCAGCTATTATCATCAGAGGCCAAAGTAAAAATAAAATAAAAAATTGTGAAAAGGTCACTGTGCAGCCTAATGAAATAGCAAGCATAAAAAATAAAAGCCTTCAGGACCAAGTTTATCAGCTTGTAGCACACTTGCAATGAAGAATTTCTCTAAGCAAGGAGGGCAACTTCGAGTATAAGGTATCGGCTGAGGCCGTGACAACAGAAAAGTAAAACTTTCCTGAACAAATGACTCTTCAGCGGCTATTTGTTCTCTCATAACAGTTGTCAAGGCTCTTGCTGCAGTGTCTTTTATACTATAAATAGGTATTTGGCTACTTTCAGAAACGGCTAATGTTCTGGTAGATATGATATGGAATAGAATGCACAAGATGTTTTACTACTTCTTGCTGCTTTCTAACTTTAGGTTTGCAAAATTAGTAAGTCGGCATTGAAGATACGGTACATTTCTCCCTTTTTGGTCCTTGAAGGTAAATTATCCTTAAAATGCCACCAGAAAGTAGATTGTTAGAAGATAAATTTTCAAGACCTAGAAAAACATGTTTAGTGACCCAGTTGTAAAGGAGAAGCCTAAGCAGAAAAGAAATACTGTAGATGGTCATTGCTAAAACAGACCTAAAACTATATGAACCAGGCACAATAGAGGCACTAAACACACATAACAACACCCTACCTCATTTTCTCTTATACATCATATAAGCTACCCTATTTCTTTCATTTGGTTGCTCATATTTAAAAAGTCTTTGACTCAAAGATTTTAGATGGTAGGGCTTAAGATGAGTCAAATGATTTGCTGCAGGCTATCTCACACGCAGATATGGCAAAGAGAATTTTATTTTATTTTATTTTATTTGAGTTGTAGGGTACAAGTAAAAATTTACAGCATAAGTAAATTACACACAGGTGAAGTTTGGGGTTCTAGCTGTGACTCTCTACTCCGACAGTGGACCAGGTACCCAGTGCATTGCCACATGGTTCTCTCCCTCCTCCCTCCCGTCCTCTTCTAGCAGTGCCCAGCATCAGCTGACCCCACCCTTGTGCTCATGTGATCAGTGATCAGGGGCCACTTATGAGTGAGAATACACGAGAATATTCAGTGTTTTGTTTCTGTGATAGTTCACTTAGTATGATGGTCTCCATATCATTCATGTTGCTGCAAAGGTCATGATTTTGTTCTTCTTTATGGCTGCATTTTCTTTATCTAGTTCACTTTTGATGGACACCTGGGTTAGCTCCAGGGTTTTGCTATTGTTAATAGAGCTGCAATAAACATACACGTGCAGATGTCTTTTTTGTAGAGTGATTTATTTTCCTCTGTGTATATTCCCAAGAGAGGGATTGTTGGATATATGAAAGCTCCATTTTTATATATTTGAGAAAATTTCACAGTACTTTCTATAGAAGTTGAAATAACTTATATTACCACCAACAGTATAGAAGCATCTCTTTTCTCCACAGCCACGCCTGCAGAAAAACCTGTTGTTTTTTGACTTACTAATGACAGCCATCCTGGCTAGGTGGGATGGCTCATGCCTGTAGTCCCAGCACTTTGGGAGGCAGAGGCTAGAAGATTGTCTGACCCCGGATTTGAGACTGGCCTGGGCAACTTGGTGAGATCTCATCTCTACATTAAAAATAAAAATAAAACTAGTTGGGCATAATAGCACACACCTCTAGTTGCAGTTACTTGGAAGACTGAGGCAGAAGGATTGCCTGATCCCAGCAGGTCAAGGTTGCGATGGCCGTGTGTGTGCCATGAACTCCAGCCTGAGTGACAGAGTGAGATTCCAACTCAAAAAGAAAAAAAAAATAGTCATACTTGCTGGTGTTAGGCCGTATACCATTGTAGCTTTGATTTGTCTTTCTCCAATGAGCATTTTTTTATGTGTTTGTTGGTTACCTCTATGTCATCCTTTGAAAAGTGTCTGTTCATGTCCTTTGCCCCCTTTTTACTGTGTTATTTTTATCTTTTCACTTAGTTTGGGTTCCTGTGGATCCTGGATGTTAGGCCTTTGTCAAATACATAGCTTGCAAATATTTTTTTTCCCATTCCATTGGTTATTCTTTACTCTCTTGATGATTTATTTTGCTGTGCAAAATAAGTTTCAGATTGAGAAGGCCCTACCTATTTATCTTAGCTTTTGTTGCACTTGGTTTTGAGGACTTGGCTATCAATTCATTGCCTACTTTGATGTCCAGGAGGGTATTCCCTAAGTTTTATTCTAGTATTCTTATAGTTTGTGGTTTTACATTTAAATCCTTGAACCATTTTGTGTTCATTTTTACATGGTGATTGGTAGTGGTCCAGTTTTATTCTTCTGCATGTAGCTAGACAGTTTTGCCAGCACAATTTGCTAAATATGGTTTTCTTTCTCCAATGTCTGTTTTTGATGGTTTTGTTGAAGATAAGTTGGTCGAGGGATGGTGATTTTATTTCCGGATTCTCTGTCCTGTTCCTTTGGTCTATGTGTCTATTCCTGTGCCAATACTATGCTGTCTTGGTTGCTATAGGCTCTTAATAAAGTTTAAAGTCTGGGAGTGTGATGCCTCCAGTTTTGTTCCTTTTCCTGAGGTTTGCTTTAGCTATTTATGCTCTTTTTTGCTGCCATATGAATTTCTGTATTGTCCTTTGAAGTTCTGTGAAAAATGATGTTGGCAGTTTAAAAGGTATTGCATTGAATCTGTAAATTACCTTGGGTAGGATGGACTTCTTGACCATATTGATTCTTTCCATTCATGAGCATGGGATTTTTTTTATTTATTTGCATCATCCTTTAATTCTTTGAGCAGTGTTTTGTAGTTGTCACTATAAGGGCCTTTCTCTTCTTTGGTTAGTTGAATGCCAAGGTATTTCTCTCTCTCTCTCTTTTTTTTTTTTTTTTTTGGTGTGACTACTGTGAATGGAAAGTGTTTTTATTCGGTTCTCAGTCTGCTTGTTGTTGGTGTATAGAAATACAACCGTCTTTTGCACACTGATTTTGTGTATCAAGACTTTACCAAAGTCAATTATCAGTGTGAGGTGGTTTGTGACAGACTCTCCAGGGTTTTCTAGGTACAGAATCATATTATCCACAAAAAGGGATGGCAACTTTCTCTTTTCCTATTTCAATACTCCTGATTTCTTTCTCTTGTCTGATTGCTCTGGCTAAGACTTCCTGTACTATGTTGAATAGGAGGGATGAGAATGGGCATCCTTGTCTTGTTCCAGTTTTTAGAGTAAATGCTTCCAGCTTCTGCCCATTAAGCATGATGCTAGCTGTAGGTTTGTCATAGATGGCTCTTATTGTTTTGAGGACTATTTCTTCAATTACTAGATGTTTGAGGGTTTTTATCGAGAAGGAATGCTGGATTTTATCAAATGCTTTTACTGTGTGTGAGAATTTTAGAATTTAAAAAGAGATGTAATTTAGGATTGAAGAGTAGTCCTAAAATGTGGTATTTTTCCATCCATGTTTTTCATAACCCATGTTGTACCCAAGTACTCCATCACTCAGGGCTTCCCATTTCCTTTCCTTCTCCTCTACTCCCTTGGTGGCAGGTCTCCCTCCAAAATATGTTATAACAGAATCTCAATGAATTTTGGCTCTTTGTAAAAATGTTTCTGCAGTCATCTTTCTCAACAGAAGACAATAAACTACTCTTAAAAGACTTGTACTTCATAAAATGATTTAGGGATAGTTCTGTCTTTCTTGATTGCATGGAATACTTTCAATGAATTGGCATCACCTCCTCTTTGTATATTTTGTAGAATTCCACTGGAAAGCCATCTGGTCCAGGGACTTTTTGTTTTTGTTTTTGTTTTTGGTAGGTAGTTTTCTTACGACAAAGTCAATTTCCCAAGTTGTAATTGGTTTATTTAGGATCTCATTTTCTTCTTGTTTCAACCTTGGGAGGTTGTGTGATGTAGAAGGTCCTCCATTTCATTTAGGTTTTTGAGTTTGTTTCCATAAAGGTGTGCATAGTAATTTCTGATAATCCTGTATTTCTTTGGGGTCAATTGTGACTTCATCTTTTGCATTTCTAGTTGTGTTTATGTGGGAATTTTCTCTATTTTTCTTGGCCAGTCTGGATAGGTCTTAACCAATCTTGTTTATCCTTTTAAAGAATCAGCTTTGTGTTTTGTTGGTTTTTTCTGATATTTTAGTCTTTTATGTCCTATAGTTGGGCTTTTACTTTGGTATCTTGAAGTATCTGAAGTTAGAGTTTTGGTGGTCTTAACTGTCCAGCTCCCTTATGTAATTTGTTAGGCTGTTAACATGTGATCGTTCTGTTTTCTTGATGTGTGTGCATAGAGTTATAAATTTCCCTCTTAGTACTGTTTTCATGGCATCCCAGAGGTTTTGGTAAGATGTGTCTTTGTTGGCATTTATTCCAAGAATGTTTTAATTTCTGTGTTGACCCAGGAAAGTTGTTCAGCATTATGCTACATAGTGTCTATGTCTTTGTGTGTTTGGGGAGATCTTCTTGGTGATGGTATTTATTTTTATTCTACTGTAATCTGAGAAGATACGTGGTAGTATTTCAGTATTATGAAATTTGTTTATGTGTGATTTATGGCTAAGAATGTGGCTAGTCTTGGAGTATGTTCCATGTGGTGATGAGCAGAATGTATATTCAGTGGTTGTTGGCTGGAGTGTTCTATAGGTATCTATTAAGTTCATTTGGTCAAGCATCAAGTTGAGGTTCCAGATCTCATTTTTTATTTTTTTGCCTTGATGAGTTGTCTATGGTTGTCAGTGAGATATTTAAATCCCCAGATATGAAAAAGAACCCCTTTGAAGTTAGCATAAATATCCTTCTTTAATTTACTTAGTAGTTGTTTTTGCTTTATAAATCCTGGTACTCCTGTGTTGGGTGCATATATGTTTAGGATTTGTTATTGATGGACTAAAGCTTTTATAATTATGTAGTGTCCTTCCATGTATTTTTAAATTTTGATAACTGGAAGGCTGTTTTGTCTGATATTAAAATCATAACTCCTGCTTTTGTTTTATTTTCTGTTCAACTGAAGGTTTCTTTTCTATCCTCTAACATTGAGTCTCTGGGTGTCCTTTGCAATGAGATGTGTTTCCTGGAGACATCATATTTTGGGGTCATGCTTTGGGCAAAGGCCCAGCAAACAAAGAGATCTAGATGAACATAGAGGCAAAAATTTTCAACAGAAATCTAACAAATTGGATCCAGCAACACATCTCAAGAATTATCCACCATGGCCACATAGGCTTCAACCCCAGGATGCAGGGATGGTTCAACATCCTCAATCTCATAAATATAATTCAATACTTCAACAGATATAAAAACAAGAAAACATGATTATATCATTAGAAACAGAAAATTTTTCAGCAAAATCCAGCATCCCTTCTTGATAAAAATCCTTGAACACCTAGGCATAGAGGGAACATACTTCAAAATAGTAAGAGCCAGCTACAATAAACCCATAACCAACATATTGTTAAATGGACAGAAATAGGAAACATTTCCCCTGAAAACTGAAACAAGACAAGGCTGCCACTCTCATCTGTCCTGTTCAACATAGTGTTGGAAGTCTTAGCTAGAGGAATTAGACAAGAGAAAGAAATCAGGGGAACCTCAATAAAGAAATAAAGTTAAGATATCCCTCTTTGCTGACAATATGATCATATACCCTGAAAACCAAAGGGAATCTGTCACACACACAAAAAAAGCTCCTTGCACTGATAAAGGACGTTGGCAAAGTCTCAGGACCAAAATCAACATGCAAAATACAGTCATATTTTATACACCAACCACAAATAGTCAGAGAACCAAATAAAAAACACAATTCCATTCACAATGGCCACAAAAAAATGAAATACCTGGGCAACTTCCTAATCAGAGAAGTGAAAGACTTTTACAATGAAAACTGCAAAGCACTGCTCAAAGAAATCAAAGAACACACAAACAAACTGAAAAAATATTCCATGTTCATGGATTGGAAGAATCAACATTGTTAAGGTATCCATCCTACCAAAGGCAATCAACAGATTCAATGCTATACCCATTAAATTATCAACATCATTATTCTCAGACCTGGAAATGAAAATACAGAAATTCATATGGAAACAAAAACAACCACAAATAATCAAAATGATCCTCTGCAAAAGAAACAAAGTGAGAAGTATCACATTTCAAGACTTAAACTTTACTATAAGGCTACAATATTCAAGACATCCTGGTATTTATACAAGAACAAGCATATAGACCAATGGAACAGGATAGAGATTCCAGAAGCAAAACCTGAATTTTTCAACCAACTCATCTTTGACAAAGAGTCCACCAACAACCAGTGGAGAGAGGAGAACCGGCTCAGTAAAAGGTGCTGGGAAAGCTGGCTGACCAAACGCAGAAGATTGGAATAGGACTCCCTACCTATCATCTTACATAAAAACCAACTCTAAATGGATCAAAGATCTAAATGTAAAACCTCCAACTATAAGAACCTTAGAAAGACTCTTAAGAGACACTCTTACAAACATTGGACTAGGTAACCAATTCCTGATCATAACTCTAAAAGCCTATGATATAAGAGAGAAGATTGACTAGTGGGACCTTTTCAAACTAAAAATCTTTTGCAAAGCAAAAGAAACCATCAACAGTGGAATGACAGCCCATAGAATGGGAAAAAATATTTGCCATTGTATATCTGACAATCATGTCAGATATACAATGGCAAATGACAATGATTGTATATCTGACAATCATCTAACATCTAACATCCAGTATCTACAAGGAACTCAAATGTACTGAAAGGAAAAAAAACCCTATCAAAATGTGGACAAAAGACATGAATAGACGCTTCTCAAAAGAAGACATACAAACAGCCAACAGATACATGAAAAAATGCTCAGCCTCAGTAGTCATCAAAGAAATGCAAATCAAAGCCACACTGAGATACCACTTAACTCCAGTCAGAATGGCCGCCATTAATAATTCAAAAACAACAGATGCTGGAGAGGATGTATAAAAAAGGAAACACTTCTACACTGTTGGTGGGAGTGTAACCTCTGTGGAAAACAGTGTGGTGAATTCTAAAAGATCTAGAAATTGACCTTACATATGACCCAGCAATCTCCCTTCTGGGAATACACCCGGAGGAACTCAAATCATTCTACAAAAAAATACCTGTGCACACATATTTATGGCAGCACTATTCACAGTAGCAAAAACAGAACCAAGCATTCTGCCCATCAAAAGTAGACTGGATTTTTTAAAATGTGGTACAGATACAGGATGGACTATTACACCTCCATAAAGGACAAAATTACGAACTTTGCAGCAACTTGGTTGAATTTAGAGTCTATCATACTCAGTGATCTATCACAGAAACAAAGAACTGAGTACCACATGTTCTCACTTATAAGTGGGATCCTGAACATTTATTATAATTCTACAAGGAACGAATTGGCAGTAGTGGGACATTATCAGGGAATAGGGAGGCACATAATATCACTAAGCATATCTGATTCTAAACCATGCAAAGTAAGAACCAGAGGGAGGCCCAAACTTCACCTGTATGTAGACCACTTATGTACCTAATGCTGATTTGTACCCCACATCTTTCAAACAAATTTTTAAAAAATACTTGTACTTTTAGGGAAGATCCAATTTGTATTTGCATAAGTGAAGGAATGGAGGGAAATTTTTTTTTCCCCCTGAAATATTCTGATTGAAACCATGTACAAATACTAGTTCACTTGTTTAAGAAATGTATTTGATCTAGTCAAATTCAATATATTTTAGCAAAACTTTAATAAGCGCTTACTATATACCAGGTGCTGTTCTAAGCCAACAAGTGTGACAAGAACACATCTTCTGACCTCAAAACCAATAGCAGATTGGTATGAAGACAATCAAGTACAATACTATGTATGTTCCAAGACAAAGGAATGCTCCAAATCCTTAGACTACACAAAAAAGGGTGTGAGTTCCTGTTCCTTGAAAATACAGAAAATAAAACAGAAATGATATTTAAGCTTCATTTTTAGGGTTATATTAATTAGTCTAGAAACAAAAAGCCAAACAAAGTCAGCAATGATATTTGCAAAGGTCATAGACAAGAAAGAATAGCAGAATGTTTGATGAACTTAAAGCACTATAATATATCCAGTACACTTGGCTCATGCCCACTAGAAGAAACCTGATTGGTTGAACCGTATGTAGATAATAGTGGGTCTTGTGTGCCGAAGAAGAAATACAGATTTTTTTTCCTAAGCTAACTTTTATGCATGGAGTGGTAAAGTAAAACATTTAACAGACTAGATACAGAAGAATTGAACGGAATAGGAAAGATATGGAAGAGAGACCATAATACTCTTTTCTAGCTAAAGAAAAAAAAAAGTGGGGAAGTAGGGAGGAAGGTAAGCTTCAGTGTGCTAAGTTAAAACAGAGACAAAATTATTAAATTGATTATTATTGTATTACAATAAAATTTTAAATGTAGAAATTAGATTCAGTGGTCCAAGTTACAAATACAAGAAGAATAAGCCAAGAGATGAATCTTCCTGTTTCCACAAAGTAATTGTGAAACTATTCCCCTCATTACCACAGTGTAATTCTGACTTCAAAATTATTAAAGAACACTGCAAGAGTTTACTGAATTCCTTTGTAAAGACAGTAGAAAGTCAGGAAGAAAGGCGAGAAATTATACTACACGAACATAGCAAAATTTCCTAAAACTCCTCCATAGACATTTTTTCCCTAAGAGTTCCTCTTGTCACAGAAGTTGCTTAGAAAATTATTTCTTCACCATTTCTACCCTCCCAAGTCCCTCTTCACTATTTCACCCACCCTTCCTTCAACCTTTTCAATATTCTTTCCCTCACAAGTGACTCTGGGCTGTTTCTAATGGAGATGTAAGACAAATCTCTTTTTTTTGGTTTCTTCTAGGTCTCCTCTGACCTCATTAATGAAAGCCAGGGAGACTATCAGCACGACAAATATTAAATCTTTAGAAAGCAGGAGATGGGGACAAGCAGTATCAATTCCTTGACTGTAATATTTTATCCTGTCACCAAAGGACAAAAGGCAGCAGAAGGGAGTGGATTTTGGGGTCCCTGCTGCTAATTGGGTGAGCAAAGGGAGCATGGTTGCACCAGTTCTTACTCATGCAGCCCTTTGAGTGTATAGGTGAGGCCAGCTGAGTTATAGTTAGTGGAAAGCACATTGCTGTGAAAGACAGAAGATTCAAATTCTCTTGCTATTAAATTTTTATAATTTCAATTCTTGCCTCAATTTCTTCATCTATAACTTGAAGGTCATTAAAGAATATTCTTCAAGGGCTCTTCCAAGCAAGGTTGCAATTTAATTATTGACCATGGAGTCAGAAGACCTAGCTTTGAGCTCTTGTTCCACCATTATTAATTAGCTGTATGACATTCACCAAGTCTCATAATTGCTTAAGGTGTATTTATACCGCTGGAAAACTGAGAGTTCCATCATCTCACAAAGAATACAAAATAATGATATCAAGTACTATCTACATAACCTAGGATATTTTTCTAGGTATCAAGTCCCTAGGATTTCAATCTACCAAGAACGAGTCTTTTTACAAGATACTCTTTGATTCCATTCCCAGAGCAACACACAGACTCCGACTTAAATGTTCTTAAGAGATGAATAATCATTCGTATTTATGTTAAAGTCTAACTGGGAAAATATAATTTTCTTTTTAAATGATATAGTCCACTAATATTTAAATCTAGATCATCTTTTTTCATGCCTACTTGTGATGGAGAACAACTACTCATCATTCTCTACATAATAACCTTTCATAAGATGTGCTTAATATAAATTACTTTTTTATTATTATTACCGAGCTGCTGCTATTATATTCATGGTACTTAAAACAACAGTTATCCACGATTCTTATCCCTTCATAGAGAGTCCATTTACTACATCGCCTCCCTTCACTGCTGATTACTTCAAAGGGATGAAGAGAACACAGGGAGGCTGTGTTTCTTGTTAAGATTAAATAATTAATTGAGCAAATAAAATCAAGGCCAGGAAGAAAGGAACTAACTGCTCCTTATAAATGTTTACTCGATTTGCCTTAATGCCCATGGGTGACGGTTCTTTATCAAAACCTGGATACTATTTATGAGATAGGAAGATATTAAATAGTAAAAGAAAAACAAACACGCAAACAAAACACTGATCTCATTAGCCTTGGTGAGCAGAGAGTCTATTTTTCAGCATGCTCTGCTGACCACAAACTTAAGAGATTTTTAAAAACTCACTTCAGATGTTGTTTGTGTGCTTTCATATGTTACATTGCAGTTGTTTTTCATTACTCAAGTCTTTTTCTTGATTATACACATCCTACTCTTTTCGAAAGACTTACAAGAATTGTCTAGTTTACGTTGACTTCTGCCTTCTAGAAATTTTTATTATGCCGAAAATGCAGTGCCTGTTTACATAATACAGTGCATTACCTTTTGTCAGACACGTGGAGTTTTGTTTCTATAAACTTGATTAGAAATCCTTGATTCAGAAAGCAGGGCTAGCCGGGCTCGGTGGCTCAGCCTGTAATCCCGTGCTTTGGGAGGCTGAGGTTGAGTGGATTGTCTGAGCCGCGGGTTTGAAACCCGCCTGGGCAACTTGGCAAGACCTCATCTCTACAATAAATAAAAAAATTAGCCGGGCGTGGTAGCGCGCACCTGTAGTTCCGGCTACTTGGAAGGCTGAGACGGAAGGATCACCGGAGCCCAGCAGGTCGAGGCTGCGGTGGCCGGGAGCGGCCACTGTACTCCAGTCTGGGTGACAGAGACTCCAACTCAAAAAAAAAAAAGAAAGAAAGAAAGAACGCAGGGCTAATACTTGTTTTTATATATCCAAAGCCATAGGGAACTCATCCCAGGATTGGCTGTATATCTGATGTTCTATGAATGGGTCTACTGATTACTACTTATCGATTATATTGCTCAGTGCTATTTATATAACATTCAGCATGAATAATATTAGCAGTATAAAGATGGTAATGGTCAACAAAATCAAACGCTGTAGAATACAATATTGATATCAACCCCCTGGAGTTGTTTATTGTGTTGACCACATTAAGCATTCTTTGAAACTGTGGATAAATGAAAAAATAATCACGGTTTTAAGGAAAATGACAATAAAGCAATCGATTCTTTTTTTAAAAGAAAATGTAGTACTTCTGCCATGACTCCAACTTTCCAAAACTACAAGTACCTACATTTATTAAATTAGACCCTACTCAACATTGACTCAATTTAGGAATATGTCCCTAACACACCCTCAGTAGCGAAATCAAAGAGTTGGTTTTCCGTGTTCCCTCAACAGTCATATATACTTCTGCTATGGTATTTTGTCACCTCCCATTTTAACTTTTATTTCTTCACCACCTCAGTCAGAACTTAAGCTTGTCACAATTACTGCATGTTCAAGCCCAGTGAAAACAGTCGCATGATTCAGGTGAAAAGACATGTAAGTTAGGATCTTGCTCGACCAAGTCGGGTAAACTGACCCAAATAAAAATCTCACCACTATGGAGACAGCAAAACCGAACAATGGCTTGGGCTGCTTAGACTTGGTTCCAGCTTGAAGCAATGTTCTAGGAAGTATCATCATTTCTGGTCAATACAGCAGGAGACATAGGAAAAGCGAATAGTAGCACCCTAGACCCACAACGGCCAGTATTTTTGCAATGAAATTCTCAGAGAAGAGGCTGACAAGAGGTATATATGAAGCTAGGACATTAGTCAAGTGGTCTAGGATCTCGGTGGAGTGCCCATCCTGGCGGGAACTATGATGCTAATCAGAAGTGCCAACACTGAAGGCAAGTCAGACACCATAAGAAATTCCAGGCAGGATGCAGTGGCTCAAACATGTAATCCTAGCACTTTGGGAGGCTGAGGCAAGAGGATTGCCTGAGACGAGGGATTCGAGACCAGCCTGGGCAACTTGGCAAAAACTCATCTCTACAATAAATCAAAAAACTAGCTGGGCGTTGTGGCGCAGGTCTGTGCTTCCAGCTACTTGGAAGGCTAAGGCAGAAGGATTGCCTGAACCTAGCAGGTCAAGCCTGTGGTGAATGATTGTTGTGCCACTGCAATCCAGCCTGGGCAACAGAGTAAGACTCTGACTCAAAAAAAAAAAAAAAAATTCAAAGAAATGGTGCAGAGTGAGGACAACACATGTGAAGTCTAATCTTGACTTTGCCTTATAATATTTATGTAGCCTTGAAAAATCTTCCTTAGTCTCTCTAAGTCTCCTTTTTCCTGAATATGGAAATAATATCTGTTCTGTAGATTTGTAGTAAAAACTAGAAAAAATAGTTACCTGATGCCTACTGCTTATGAAGCATTCTATGAAGAGTAATTGTTATTAGTATTGGTGGCTATATTTATATATTAATCTACTATTCAAATATTTTCTAAGATCTAGTATCTTCTAGGCACAGTGAGATGCTAGAGATACAGTGATGTATAAAGCACAGTACTGTACTTGAAACTCTCAGTCTTTCTATCTGCAAAAGAAACCATCAAGAGAGTAAAGGGACAATCCACAGAAGAGGAAAAAATATTTGCAATCTATGCATATAACAATAACCTAACAATATCCAGGATCTATAAGGAACTCAAATGAATTGAAAGGAAAAAAAGTAGCCCCATTAAAAAGTGGGCAAAGGACATGAACAGACACTTCTCAAAAAAAAAAGATATACAAGCAGCCAACAAACATACAAAAAATGCCCAGCCTCACTAATCATCAGAGAAATGAAAATCAAAACTACAATGAGATACCACCTAACACCGGTAAGAATGGCTATCATTAATAAGTCAAAAAACAACAGGTGCTAGCATAGCTGCAGAGAAAATAGAACACTTTTACACTGTTAATGAGAGTGTAATTTAGTTCGACCTCTATGAAAAACAGTGTGGTAATCTCTTAACGAACTAAAAATTGAGCTTCCATACAATTCGGGAATCATTATACTAGGAATACACTTAGAGAAACATAAATTGCTCTACCAAAATGACATTTGCACAGGCATGTTTATTGCCACACTATTTACAATAGCAAAAACGTGGAACCAACCCAGATGCTCAATGAAAGTGGACTGGATAAAGAAAATGTGGTATATATACCCGATTACATACTATGCAGCCATAAAGAACAAAATCACAGCCTTTGCAGCAACTTGGAAGCAGTTGGAGACCATCACACTTAGTGAATTATTACAGAAGCAAAGAACTGAATAATACCTCATGATCTGACTCTTAAGCAGGCCCTGAACATTAGTCACACTAGCACAAGAGTGAGATTGGCAGACTCTGGGCACTGATAGGGGAGGAAGGAGAAAGGAGGCCATGTGGGAACATAAAGGGTGCCTGGTCCACTACCAAGGGGAGATAGGGCCAGCTTAGAAACCCAAACTTCGGCTGCATGTAGCCTGCTTTTGTAACAAACGCTCACTTGTATCTCACAACTCTAAAATAAATAAAAAATAAAACAGAGCATAAAACAATGCTGTAAATATTAAATTATATATATAGTATCTCACAACTCTAAAATAAATAAAAAATAAAACAGACCATAAAACAATGCTGTAAATATTAAATTATATATTTATAGTATCTCACAACTCTAAAATAAATAAAAAATAAAACAGACCATAAAACAATGTTGTAAATATTAAATTATATATAATATATAATACCATATATATGTGTGTGTGTGTGTATATATATATATATATATATATAGCATTATGGGAACATAGAGGAGGGACATCTAACCAAAATTTGTAGCTGATGGGGAAAAAGGGGTTAATAGAGAATTCCAGGAAGAGGTGGTACCCGCAAAATTCTGAGGAAAGTAAGACAGGCTAAAATTAACTGGACAATCATTCTAGACAGTTAAAGACAATAGAGACAGAAGATGGTATGTGTTTAAGGAAAAAAACCATGTGTACTCCAGAAAAATGAATAATAAATTTCAGGTTATTAACTACTAAAAAAGGAAACTAGAAAGTAAGCAGAGGACAAATTATCATGGGCTGTGCATACCATATTAAGAGCCTTAAGCCTTATCTTGCAGGCAAAGGAAATAATCTAAGCAGTTAGAGAGTGACCATATGTTCTGGCTTATCCAAGGACTTCAGGGAAAAGATGATGTGTTTCCCGCAGGACATACAGACTCGGCTGTTCAGTAGGTAGAAAGATATCAGACAGCAGAGATAAGGAAAAGGGAATAAGAAAGATATATTTTTCTAGGTAAAATATTTGTCAGTAACAGTTTATAAGTGGGAGGTGTAATTATGAAACTACATGAGATCATTAAAGAGATTTTATAGCAGTGACCTTCCAGCTGTACTATGTATCTAAACAGTGTGGGAGTTTAAAATGCAGATTTCTAGGCCTCAACCCTGGTTATTCTGATTCAGTGTTTGGGGTGGATGGTACCATCTGTACTCTTAAAGGTATGTTCAGTTTACTGTGTTGTACAAAAAGGATTAAGAACCAATGTTTTGAAGGGTAAATAGAAAAGAAGAATCTACCAGGAAGACAGAAAGGTAGAGTCAGAGGAATCAGTGGGAAAACAAGAATGTCAGAGTGATATCTTCCCAAAGATAAGGGAATGGAGAGCTTTAATGGAAACCTAGGCTCAGATCCGGCTTGCCACTCCCTAACAGTGTGCCCAGCAGTTTCTCTCATCTCTATGACTCCCAACTTTCTTGTCAGCAAAATGATAATTATAATAGTACTCTCATAGAGATACAGTGGGAATGAATAAAATAATGAATGTAAGATGCATAATATAATCAAGGCATATCAGAAAGTGCAAGTACATGTTAGTTCTTATCAATATGAGTGTTATTCTGGATATTGTGATTGCAAGTCTTAAATATGAAAGCTGTCCTGTGGGCTTGGCAGTTAGTAAATTATTGGGGATTTGAGGAAGAACAATTCCAGGGTATGCTAAGAATCAAATTACGGTGGATTTCATAGTAAAGGAAAAATAAAACGAGTGTTAACAACATATTCAAGAAGTTTGTATGATACAGAGAAAAAGAAATTTGATGGTAACTAAAAAGAAGTTGGATGGTATAAGTAGAGTTCTTTTGAGGGATGAAAAAATATTTGAAAATGTTTATAAGCAAACAAGATCCAAGAGCGATTACACAGAAACATACAGGAGGCAGTAGTATTTTCTTTCTAGTCCCAGAAGCTGCTGCATTTAAGAAGATGGAGATCTCGGGCCGGGTGCGGTGGCTCGAGCCTGTAATCCCAGCACTTTGGGAAGCCGAGGTGAGAGGAATGCCTGAGTTCAGGGGTTCGAGACCAGCCTGAGCAACTTGGCGAGACCTCATCTCAACAATAAATCAAACAATTAGCCTGGCATGGTAGTGTGAGCCGGTAGTTTCAGCTACTACTTGGAAGGCTGAGGTGGAAGGATCGCCTGAGCCTAGCAGGTAGAGGCTGCGGTGGCTGTGAACATGCCACTGTACTCCAGCCTGGGTGACAAAGTGAGACTCCAACTCAAAAACAAAACAAAGCAAAGCAACGAAGATAGAGATCTCAAGCCTTTTGTATCTGAAACTATCAGAGAAGGTAAGGATGAATGTGGTTGTATTTTGGGAATATTGGAGAATAAGGAAGATATCTGAAGCATTTTTAAAAAGTGTTTTATGTTGCTAATTTTCATACATTTTTATTAACCTCTTTTTTAAAATGTTCTTGTATGACTTATAAAAATGTCTTTGTCCCCCAGGTAAGAGCTCTTTGCTCTTAATATATAGATGTGCTAGACCCATATGCATTTCTAAGGCATTCTAGCTGCATAGAGTGTAAGATTGTCACATGGAACATGATCAAAGAGTGTGGTGAAAGTTAGCATCATTGTTAAGAAAAACGATAAAAAACCTGACCAGACCATGTAACATCACACATGGTCAGTGTTTGGTTCAGTTGAAGCTGAAGGACAGAGATAGTTAGTGGGAACAGGACACAAATTCATGGTGTGTGTGTGTGTTTGTTTTGTAATAGTTGACAAAAATTCAGGTATCAAACAAACAAACAAACAAAAACAATTATAGCGCTGACCCATGCGTGAGATTTTTCTGACTAGTTCAGAATGAAAGCTAGAGGGACAAGGAAATTGATGATGTTGGTAAAAGTGTAGTTCAAAAGATTAACCAGCAAGGTTAGATGAAAACCCAGGAAGTGGTTGATAGACTTGGTAGGAAATGTAGCACCCAAACAACTTTGAGATCAAGAAGCAGTGCACAGGCAAAAATAAGTAGCGCAGCTTTGGGGATTTGAGGAAGAACAATTCTGTTTAGTATCTCACCCCAGAGGATAAGGTACCATATCTACTATCTAAAACGAAAAAAAAAAAAAAAAACGTAGATCCATTGACTGCGAGATAAAGGTAAGCCCTAAAGGACAGGTTGTATTTACGTCACTCTTTCATTATAGATTTTGGTTCCCCCCCAGAACTCCTCTCAGGTATAGTGTTGAGTAAGCCTTCTCTAGCCCTCTTTTATTTCTTCATGTAGGAACAGCACTTACATTTTGGGAGATCAGAATTCCAAGCATTATGCCTAAAATTACTTCCACTAACATGACTTATTTATAAGCTTTAAACATCAACAGTGTGTTTTAGAGCTCAAAATATTATACTTTAATCATTATTATTTTTTCTTAAAAAAAAAAAGCTCAATAGAAAAAGCCCCCTCAGTCAAAATACTTGGGAACATTTGGAAGTTCCCACTCAAAGCTACCTTAAACCCAATGCCACATTAAAGACTTCAAGTTATTTTGGTGTAATAAGACGATAAAGTAGAATATATATTTATTTTTACAAGAGTTGAACAGATTTTACCTCAAACATCAATCCTCTTGTAAGAGAATGAAATGGAATAATAAATCACCAGTAGAGAGATGCTGAATTTGATCAATGTTTCTCTTCAGAAGGAGTAAATAATAGAGCAACACCCACTCTGCAATATGTATGTACCACAACATCCTGTCATCCAGGCATGGGGATTGATATGGACTGCTGAGAGGAAGTAAGACCTTCTCTCCCCTACAGAACTGCTAAAGCAACAAGTCATCATTTACAGGGCAAATAACACTTCATCCAAGAGAAGTGCAATACTTTCTCAGGAAAGAACTGCCCTTATCCTCAACCTCTTCCTCCCATAAGGAAACGAACTGTAGTTTATTTCATTAATCATTCTAACTAGCAAGAGAAAGAGAAAAGCACTGAGAAAGGAACAACTCTATATTGAGCCTTTTACATATGTTTCCTGATATAATCCTTAAAACAGAGTTGTGAAATTGTAAAATCTAATCCAAAGAGGGAAACTTTGGCTTAATAGCTTAGTATAATTTCTAATGTCACATACAAACCAAGCTCAGTTTGAATGCTGCTGCTTCTCCTGAATATCTAGTTCCAAAGTCTATCTACCTGCTGTCTGCTATATGTTATTAGAAGGAAACATTTGATTCAAAGCCCTTTATTCCAAAGACAAATGAAATTGTATATTTCTAGTAAACACTTTAGGAAGAATACTTATGTGTGGTAATAATAAACAATGAATAAAAGTGTTGCTGACCACTCACCCTCAACAGAATATCAGAACCTTCAGGAATGAGTGTGCCTATTATAAGATAAGGAAGAGGGCATGAAAACCCCCAGACCTTCAGGTGACTTTTTATTGTGTTATTGTCCCCTCTTTCTCTCTAGACCCTATTAACTGAAAAGTCATTCTTCAAACGTGTTAGGTAGAATATTGTTTAAAAAATGGTTGCTCCCTGCCCAAGCAGGGTAGCAAGAAAAGTAAGGCTTCACTTCATGATGAGACTGATAAGTTGGGAAAAAAAATGGGAGATGAAGAACAATAAGATTGCATTAGTTTAAGATTTTTAGCCTGGGAAGTAATTTTAAAATGCTGTCAATATTATCATCAATATAAACATGATAAGACATTTCTTATCTTTCTCAGACATCAGGATCTTCACCTGTAAAATTAGGAGTTGGATGAGATAACCTCAAAGTCCTTTCTCATTGACAAGAATTTATGAGGAATGATGCCATTTTTTATGGATTAAAAAGCTAGAAAATTCTGCAGACTGCTTCTCTTTCTAGAAGATGCACAGTGTAGAGTAGCATCCTGAAGTCCACTCAAAAACACATCCAGTTTTGCTTGGGCCCATTTTTTCCAAGTATATTTATGTTCCTCTACTCTGGAGGAACATCTATGAATACCTAATGAATAAATGATTTGCCAAATATAGTTTAAGAAAAGCTAGGATAGAAAATTAGGAGATATAGATGGTGCCTGTGTGTGTGTGTGTGTATGTGTGTGTGTGTGTGTGTGTGTGTCCATTTTAAATATCAGTGATAAGAGTGCTGAGACTGTAACTTTGATAATGTAAATGGCAATTTCATGAGTGATTTTGGCATGGAGTAGTAAGATTTGAGTCAAATTTGGAAACCCGTGTCTAGAAAGTCTGGCATAAATATAGATGAATGAAAAAGAGCAAAATATTAGATGGTAGGTAGGAACCGATGGTTCGACTGAGATGCACAAAAAGAAGAGGGAACAGCACAGATTAGAGTGAAGTAGACAATAGAAACCTTCATTTGAGAAGACAGCCACTACTAGTCTCAAGCAACTGCTGCCATATAAAAATATGGCTGCTGCCGGGCTCGGTGGCTCAGCCTGTAATCCCGCGCCTTTGGGAGGCTGAGGTGAGTGGATTGCCTGAGCCCGCAGGTTCGAGACCCGCCTGGGCAACTTGGCGAGACCTCATCTCCACAATAAATAAAGAAAATCAGCCGGGTGTGATAGCGCGCGCCTATAGTTCCGGCTACTTGGAAGGCTGAGGCGGAAGGATCACCGGAGCCCAGCAGGTCGAGGCTGTGGTGGCCGGGAGCGGCCCCTGCACTCCTGGGGGGGCGAATGTTAGACTAAAAATAAAAAAAAAAAAAAAAAAAAAAAATATATATATATATATATATATATATATATATGGCTGCTGTTCCACCAGGCTTCCAGTTTCAAAGAGGAAATTCTTCTTTTTAAATAAAAGCTTCCAAACTTTTTGATGTTGGAAAGTAATTCAAATCAAAACATGTGCTTTCCATTAC